>JAQGAB010000780.1:0-21963 GCA_034696565.1 Isotomurus graminis | reverse complement strand
ATTACCCCACCTGGATTAATGTTAAAAATATTTAGACACATTGAGCAAAAGATTAAAAGGATAATTCGTTGTTTTTCGGGTTAAGTGAACGATGATTAATGTATGCTGAATTGTCCATTGCGGGGGTATAAAAAGGAAAGCCTTAAGCATATAGAATGATCATTAACTTCTTCACCTGCTCTCCTAAACAGTTTGAACCTAACTACAATTTACTGTCGAATAATTTGCAATGGAATTCGCTAAGATTTTGTTAGTTGCTCAAGTTCTTTCTGGCACCACTTCATTCACGGTTTTCGGGCATCCAGAAGGAATCGGCAAAGTCGGGGCTGCGCGGGACGTTTCTAATTCTATTGGAAGAACGACTGCGGCAGCCCAGGTACAGTTTTAAACCTATTTGGGTTGTAAAGGTTTAATCATGTTCATGTACAATTTGTTTCCAATGTTTCATTTAACCAACAGGGAGGGTCGCAAATTGTACAGGCACACTTAGGACGAGATGGCCTTCAGATAAGTTCTCAGGCAAGCCAAGTAGGCATTTACATTAGGGGTCCAGAATTCGCTTTGGCAATATTGCTGGCGCCTTTCGTAGTATTCCCAAATTTGTCTGGGTCACCTCTAACCGGAATTATAACTCCAAACCTTCCAAATCCACTTGCAATTCTGGCTAAACTTCCTCAACTTGGAATTTCGGCGGCCAATCCCGTTAATTTAAATTCTGAAATACCCGCGGGTTCTGACATCCAATTAGGTTCTTCTGCCCTAACTCAAACAATTTACGACTTAACTCCAAGTGCACAAGGGCGTAATATATTGCAAGGGCCTGCGGAGATTCAGGAAGTCTCCGTGAAGGCATAAAAATTTGAATGGTTAACCAAACCGACACATTCTGTTTCTTTGTTAAAATGTATTCACCTGTCCTTTATAATGTAAAATTGTGACTTACTGTTTCACTTTATATCAGAGACAAGCTTTATAAATATATATTAGTATAATTGTACATTAACAAATGTCTAATTGGTAGCAGTAAATAAAACCTTCTTGTAATTGACAAAAGACTATCAATTCTTTGTGTTGTTTTATTTACTCGCATATATTTTAATTCCACAGTGGAACAGTGTCAATGGAAGATCACAATGCCAGTCAAATATTGGATTCATTATTTAAGAGGACAAAAAGAATTCGGGATGACGTAAATAAACAAGAGTATCATTATTTTTAAGAAATTGTGTCGCTTAACCTAACCTAACGTGGTAAGCAGTTGCAGAAGATGACAAGAATGTGAGAATAATGTCAACTTTAACGAGTACTTTAAAGCAGTCTGGTTTATTGCTAGTTTTATTAAATTACATTCAACTCCTCTCCACATTTTTCAACTAAGTTTGGCATGACAATAATTCCAGTTTCCGTTATTCCAGAACTGATAAGCATAAATCGAAGGAGGAATGGAGTGTTTCCGTCTTTGAATAATCCAACTGGAATAGAACATTTTTGGATTAACTGTGTGTGAATATTTTCAGCTGATATTCCGAGTTGTTGTTGTGTGTCATTTGATTCGAAGTTCTGAAGTTGACGGAGATGTTTTGGAATAAAATGGAAGAGAACGGCTGAAGTTTCAAACTCGTCCTTCCATAATTTGAACTTTGAACTTCTTTCAGGTGTTTCAGGTCTTACAATTAGTAATAAGGAAGTCTTTGAGCTCCATGGAACATTCAATGTGGCTTTTAAGTCCCTCGTTTCCTTAGGCTTTTAGTGTTAGTGAGAATTTAAGTGAATTGTTTCTCCTCTCATTTCGAATACAGGATGTCATCTGGAAGGAATCAAAGGTGGAGATATTTCCAAATACCTTCTGGGCCACGTGTGGTTCCTGGAAGAGAAGGATGGAACATTCCGTTGGGTTTCCAAACCATTTGTGGGAGTTGAAGTTAAACGAATCTGCGAGGTGAGCTCCAGTCATGTACTTCTTTGTGAGACGTATAGAAAATATTATGGAACCTCCGAAGGACCCGTCGACGTGAATCCAAAGGCCGAATTCCTTGCACACTTCACTTAAGTCCGGGATGGAGTCAAATACACCTTCACAAGTTGTTCCAGCAGTTGCTCCAACTATTAATGGAATTCCCCTGGCATTTAAGGTTTTCATAAAGACATTTTTTAAAGCTGTGGAGTTCATCTTTCCATTATTATCAACATCAACGATAACACAGTTGTCCACTCCGATTCCATGAACAGTCGCTGCTGTCTTGTGACAACTGTGAGTGTTTCTTGACATTTACAACGCCAGTGGACCTTATAATTCATTTAGAGTGGACACGCTGGACATCTTCAAGTACTTTGCACCATACATTGCAGCTATTATGGAACAGGAAGATCCTGCACCAGGTAATCTGTTACCAGGACACTCATAACTATCTGTGGAAATTGCAGGTGAGTCGGAATAACCATTTAAATGTCTGGTGCACTTGAATATTTCTTGTTCAATATTAAACTGAATTTGGTCAGTGGGGCTACGCAGACTATTCATGGCTGAGGGGAAGGTGGCTAATATGTCTCCAACGATAGCAAAAGGATCCAGGCCATCGCAGGTTATTTGGAAAATACATTTTGGATGTGGAATTGTGTTACTGAAGTTTATAATTCCTTGTAGAACCTTTTGGAGTTCTTTTTGAATGTCCTCAACTGGAGAAGTTGGCAAATAAAAGTCAAACTTTTGTAAGAGATCCTCAGGAAAGTAGATTGGGTTGTCCTCTGAGTTCTCGTAGAACAGACAATTCTGAAGGATGAATTTGAATGTTTCCGAGTAAATTGGAAGGATTTCGTTTAAGTTGGATTCAAAGTTTAATTCACTTTGGACTTGTAATTGGTATATTTGCTTGTAAATATTTTCTACTTTATTTGCAAGTCCAGTTGTTCCGTAGAATTTCCACATGAGCCAAGTCTTAAGGACATCTGCACGTCCGGCAGTCTGGAAGGTGTTGGCTCCTCTGTCGAAAGATCTGTTGTAGAGTTCTCTTGTTCCAATAAGTAATTTGTCTTGGAGTCCAAAGGCTTGTGAGCAAAGAGAAGAATGTCTTGTGATTCAGCAAGTTGCACAGGAAGAAACTCCGAGGAGAGTTTCCATTTCGAGTGTAAATGAGTCTGAGTGTTTGAGGAACTTGAGTTGAATTCCGTTCAGATGGACTGCGTTTCTTGCAGTGGGTCGAAGTGGAGGAAACCTGAAGTTTCCAGAGTAGCAACAATCATTAGAGGATTCCTTCCTTCTTGGAAGGAGTTGGCAATGGCTGATCTTAATGATGCAATGTCCATGGATTGAGTTGTGGGGTTAAATTTAATTGGAATAACTGACTTTGCATCAAGTCCAACAAGTACGCAAGCCTTTCTATACGTGTGGAAGTTCTTCTCCGATAAAAAACAAGTGGGAGTTGTCCTTAAAGTCCTTCTTGAATTCCCACGGACTTAACCGTTGGATACTTTTGTTGAATAGCCAGTTTAACTGCAGCTAAAGCAGCCACACCCGATCCAGGAACAAATATTCGATCTCCAGTTTCAAGATTTGGATAGTTAATTAATTCCCTGAGTTAGTAGTCTTTAAACTCCATGAGAGTTGGGACTGGGGCAAAGAAGTAGGTGACGATGGGGGAGCTGATGAGAGTGGAGATGATGTCTCCCATTTCCCAACCCAAATGGATCTAACGGAGCCTGGAGGATATTTGTAGACCGTTGATTGTCTTCAGGTGTGTTTAAATATTCTTTCAGTATGGAATCAATACTCTTAATGACTGTTTCTTGTGTCATGTTTAAATGTGGACTTAATGAAAACTCAACAGGTGTAGTTTCTTGGTGTTGATGTGCCTAACTGTGTCCATATAATCGTGGGATATATTTACTTTCCAGGAAGGAAAATAAGTGTTTAAAAATGAATCCATGGTATTCCTCACAAGGCACTGAGGTAAATAGCGGAAGCTTAGTAGGCATGTTGATGATGGGAATGTTTAGAATGTAATTTCAGAATTTTTAACAAATATTATTTTATTTGACAGTTTGTGTGTACATCACGGAGTGCCAGATTGAACAGATGTGAACAGCATATGCTTTTATTGAAGGATGAAATGATGTAATAAATGAATGTGCCATTGGATTGTCTGGACAGTCTGGAGATTGACTTAATCTGTTAAGGTTTTATCTGTTGGTTTTCCAACAAGCTGTTCAGTGAACTTTGGTCTATGAATGGGTTATGAGTAGAGATGAGAAATGTGAATGACAAGGCACAAATACAGAGTGTGGCATGGAAACAGGTAATTTAATATCGGGTGATTATGTATTCGAAGGTTATTGAGTTCAGAAACAATAATTTCTCTCGTGCAAGCAACACTGTAATAATATTTATTTGAAGTAGTTGACTTGTAATCTTTAATTGATAAATCGCTGGCCGTTTTAAATGTCCTGGGGAATATGTAAAAGATTGTAAAGGCATTTGGAAATAAAGTATTGATACTCAATGTATATAAGAATTGTTAAAGAACAAGATGAATCCGTGAAGATACTTTTGAATAAAGGAAACTTAAGTAGGGACGGGCTGTGTTGATATTGACGTTTTATCCATTAAACTGAAATAAATCATTTGTGTTTGAACAGAAGGAGCATACAAATGTACGAAATCAAGTATGACAGTAAAAATTATTAATCTCTGATTGCAAGAAACATTAATATGAGACATATTCTTTGTAGATTAATGTTACGAATGATTACACACATCTATAAATGAACTGGTAATCAGCACTTGAGTAAAACTTGATTCGTTTTTGTTTTTTTGATTCTTTGGAATAATTTTGAGATGTATAAATAATTCCATTCAACAATTATAGAGTAAATGCCTGGATACTTTACTAATGTCAGACCACAGTTTCATGTAACAAACTAAACTCATCGTAAGATACGAAGCTGGAGAAGGAATATTAGAAACTAGAATAATAAATAGGGAATAAAATAGTCCGTGAAGCGAAAAAATTCAGAGTGGAAATCGACGAAAATATTTAGAATTTGAATATTCGCACTGAGATTGAAAGCCAACGAGTTTTTGAAACCTTTCTGTAAAACAATCATGACAAGTGTTTACATGTTAATGTAAATTTCTCGTATTTGTTAACAAGAAACATTGAAAACAGGACTATTTGAATATCTTATTGCTCCCAATGTGTGTTAGTTTTCTAGCGTGCAAGGCAAGTTTCTAATTATGCAAAGAAAACTGTCTTAGATCTTTGAGTATAATTTACTCAGAGCTATAGAATAATGTTAATTGCCCGCTACCTCGATATTGTAGAGTTGATCGTTAAACTACAATTTCACACGTGGCACACACTTCAAGCTAAGCTTGAAGTAAGCATACATATTTCTGAGCACGGGGAAATACATTTTGGTGCTGCAGTTTGTTCAGTTGGTTCAACAAGCTGACTAAAACCCCTTGCAACACGTGTTGGACAACATTTAAATAATAAGTTGTTTAAGGATTAATTAAGACTAAACTCGGACAACTCTTTGCTACTCAATAATAAACTACTGGCAGCTGATCCTTCCATATTAATGAATGGATTAAGAGATTTACACTCAAACTTGGTTTTAATGAACACGCAGCTGGTAAGGATTAAATATTTACCGATTTGTCAGTTCGGACACGCTCTTTGTTTTAAACTTAACTGAATCTGTATGAGGAACGCTGTTAAAAATATTTGGACACGTTGGACAAACACAGGGGATTAAAACCAAGTGAGTAAGTCGTTAGTTGCAGGTTTAAAAAGGAACTCACTGGGAGTAGAGAATCATACAAGTTCTCTCGCTCTCTTCAATTAAACAGTTTGAAAACTGATACAACTCTTTTTCGGAAACTTAATCGCCATGAAATTTGTAAAAGTTTTATTGGCGGCGGTGGTTCTTTCAGGAGCCACGACATTCGCAGTTGACGGAGTTGCATTAGAAACGGAGAAAGGTAGAACAGGGAAAGAAATTCCTGGCATGAATGCTCAGTCAAAACGAGATATTTTGACCCTCAAGAAAAGCCCAATTAAAAACGGGATCGTCACTAACTGGGACGATGTGGAGAAGGTCTGGCATCATACTTTCTACGATGAATTGCGAGTGGCTGCTGAAGCGCACCCTGTGCTCCTTACTGAGGCTTCCTTTAATCCCAAGGCCAACAGGGAGAAGATGACTCAGAGAATGTTCGAGACTTTCAACATTCCAGCTATGTACGTGGCTATTCAAGCTGTGTTGAGTCTGTACGCTTCTGGACGTACAACTGGAATTGTATTGGACTCTGGTGACGGTGTTTCCCATACCGGTCCAATCTATGAGGGCTATGCTCTTCCTCATGCTATTCTTCGATTAGACTTGGCTGGACGAGAAATGACAAATTATCTCATGAAGATCCTTAATCAGAGAGGCTACTCCTTCACTACCACTGCTGAGCGTGAAATCATTCGTGATATCAATGAGAAGCTGGGGTACGTCGCCGTGGACTTCGAACAGGAAATGGTCACTGCTGCAAGCTGAAGTTCTCTCGAGAATTCATAAAAGCTTAAATAAATAAACTAAATTAATAAATAAACTTTCTATAAAATAAATAAAAGTTATTTTCCTTGTATCTCTTACTAATCCGAAATAAGCTTGACTGCAGTTGACAGTTGTTAGTAGAACACACCTGCCGCCGAAGCCAATAGAGACTTGTTGCGGACAAGTGAGAATTGGTTATCCAGTCCTTCTTAAATTCCCACGGACTTATCCTTTGAATACTTTTGTTGCATAGCCAGTTTAACTGCAGCTGGTGAGCCAACAAATGATCCAGGAACGAATATTCCTCCTACTGCTTCGAATGGATCTAATGGAGCCAAGAGGATATTTTTAGATGGTTGATTGTGTTCAGATTATTTTGGTTATTAATTTGATTATTTTAATAAGATATGTGTATTATTTTGTTGATGGTTGAAGTAATGTAATAAATGAATGTGCCATTGGTGTGTCTGAGCAGTCTGGAGATTGACCTAATGCTTTAAGGGTTTATCTTTGGTTTTTCCTATATGCTCTTCAGTAAAGTTTGGTACATGAACGGGTTATGATTAGAGATAAGTAATGTGAATGACAAGACAACGGACCAGGTGGGGCATGGAAACAAGTTCATTTAATATCAGGTGGCTATTTATTCGAAGGTTATTGAGTACATAAATAATAATTTATCTCGTGGAAGCAACACTGTTTGTAATATTATTTATTTGTGTTAGCTGAGTTGGAATTTATAAAATCTTTAATTGATAAATTGCTTACTTTTTTAAATGTCCTGGGAATTATATAAAAGATTGTAAAGGGATTTGGAACTAAAGTATTGATACTTAATACACATGAATATTAAATCAAAACATTAATGCGTGAAAATACTTTTGAATAAAGGAAACTTAAGTGGAGACGGACTGTGTGGATGCAGATGTTTTATCCATAACACTGAAATGAATCACGTGTGCCTGAATAGAAGAAGCATAGAAAAGTATGAAATTAAGTATAGCGGTTAAGATTAATAATCCTTTATTACAACACACATTAATGTGAGGAATATTCTTTGTAGATTAAAGTTACGAATGATTATACACTTCCATAAATGAACTGGTAATCTGCACTTACGTAATTGTTTGGAATAATTCCAAGACATTCGTGTAATTCCATTGAACAATATAACAGTAAATGATTCGACACTTTACTACTATTAAACTATTATGTAACTAACCAAACTCATGCTGGGATACTTGAGAAGGAATATTAGAAGTTGGAATATCCAATTGGGTGTTAAGGAAGCCGTGAAAAGAAACCATTCAAAGTCGGATTCGCGGAAAGTAATTTAGAATTTGAACATTCTCACTGGGATTGAAAGCTAAAGAGTGTTTGAAATCTTTTTGAAAAACAATTATGACGAATATTTAAAGTTTATTGTAGATTACTCATATTTGTCCACTGGATCCATTGAAACCCGAAGTACCTGAAGAAATTATTGGCCCCAATGTGTGTTAGTTTTATAGCGTGCAATTCAGTTTTCTAATGATGGAATGATGATGTCTTAGGTCTTTGAATTTAATTTGGTCAGAGCTTTGTGAAATTTTAATTGCCCCTTAGCTCTTTATTACAGAACTACTAGTTGAACTTAATTTTCACACGTGGCACAACCTGGAAGCTAAGCTTCAAGCAACCACAGATATTTTTAAGCACATGGAAATAAAGTTCGGTGCTGCAGTTTGTTCAGCTGGTTAAGCAACCTGAATAAAATCTCTTGTATTCATACATAAAAGCACGTGTTGGACAACATTTAAATTATTCATTGTTTAAGGATTATTTAACACTAAACTCGGGCAACTCTTTGCTTTTTGCTACTCAATAATACACTACTAACACCTAACCCTTCCATAGTAGTCAAGGGATTAACGGATTTACACCCAAAATGGGTTTTAACGAACACGCAGCTGGTACTGATTAAATATTTTTCAGTGCAAAGTGATCCCTTTTCTGGCACGATCTTGGCTTTAACCTTAACTAAATCTGTATGAGGGATGCTGTTAAAAATATTTGGACACGTTGGACAAATACAGGAGCTAATGATGGTGGAGATCAAGTCTCCTACTGCCCCAAAAAGATCTAAAGTAGGATGGAGGATATTCAAGACAGTTGATTGTCTTCAAGTGTGTTGAAATAGTCTTAAAGTATGGAATTAATGGTTTTAATGACTGTTGCTTGTGTCATGTTTGATGGTGGACTTAATGGCAATTGAACTGGTGTAGCTTCTTTGTGTTGATGAGTCTCGGTGTGTCCATCTTATTTTGGAATATATTTAGAATATATTATAACAAGTGCTTAAAATGTCTAGTTAGATCAGTTTAAAATTGTGTATGTGTAACTTCAGTATTGATAATCCTTTTATGAGAACATTATAAACAACCTGAAATGTTTATTAGAATACACTTTTGAATAAAAGAAACGTAACTGGGTACGGGGTGTGTTAATCTGAATATTCAACCATTACATTGAATTACAATTAATCACGTGCTTGAATACGAATGGCATACAAATATATGAAAGAAAGTATGGCGTTAAAATTACTACATCCTTGATTACAAACGAAAACAAAGACTGTCCTTTTATGATTAGACACTTAAATATATCAATGTGTAGGTTACTTTGGAAGGTTTTCGTAGATATTTATATCATTTTGTTCGGCTTAACTAGTTAGTTAACTGAATAGGTGTTTGGTTATTTTAATTTTGGAACTCAAAGCTGAGTAAACGCTTTGAAATTATTAACATTGACAATAGGTGAAATGTTCTTACAACCAAATACATTGGTAGCTTATATATTCCTTGCCTGATTGCTTAAGCTATGATTACGGAAATATGAGATGTCTTAATGTCACGGGGAAAAGGGAGATGAATTATACTTTACTAAGGTAAGATTTTGTTTGTATGGAATATAGCGTAAGAAATGAGCGAGTGAATATAGCTTTAGTACGCGTTGAATATGGTTAAACTAAACAATTTAGTCTATACGAGTTTTTCATGGCAAGTTGTGCATAATCCTCCATCCGAAAGCAGTAATGGCTTGAGACATGAGATCCTTTCGAGAAATGTATATTATCAGAATGACTTGTTGGTTGTAGTGCGTTTGTGTGTGTTTTGCTTTTTAAACTCCAATTAAATAATTATTTCATTTTACGCGTTTGAATTTTTGAATATGATTAGGTCAGAACTTACGCTTTCATTATAAAAGAACGTAGCATAATTGTTGATGAAACTAAACAAATACACGAAAAATGCCAGCTAAACTGTAAGGTAACTTAAATATTTTTCAGTAAGATTCACAGATGTTTTCCTGGTTTGAAGTTTGCAAAGCTGTTTCAATAAACCAAATTGTACAAATAACACGTTTGGTATTCTTTTGTTGAAGCACGTGGTTAAAAACATTCAAATCCCTAATTGTTTAAAGATTAGCATGTGCGATTTGCTATTTGAATCGCGTGAACGAAGGCAAGATGGTTTAAAATTTGTATAAGGATTAGGGAAAGCTACTGTGTGTAAACTGTTTAAACCGAAAGCCAGCTTACACATCCAGGGATTTACTTTACTACGCAAGGTTACCTTGCTCAACGTAGCATTTTCTTTGAATCAAAATAAAGTGTATACTGCAAACAAATAAGTATACATTTTGCCCTCTAATTAATGTAAAATATATTTAGACACGTTGAGCAAAGGATTAAAAGGATAATTGGCTTGTTGAAGTTAAATGAAAGAGAAATTGTTAAACAAATTTTAGTATTTACTTCACGTGGACCAAACTGAGTTTCAATAAACAATAAAATGCACGTCGGTTTATACGAAACAATATCATAATAACTCTTCATGCTATGGTGAGTTAAGTTAATAAAATATTTAAAAAAAGCTGTTATGAACATTTAGCAAATAATAGTTGTGTAAAGACAACGGCTGTTTTTGACACGGGTTCAGAATAAATTTAAACAGAGATTTTAAGCACCTTATAGTGAATATAAAAAGGTGAGCGAGTATCACAGAGAATCACTCAAATCTTCTGCTCGCCCAGTTTTGATTCAAGTTAAAGTGTTTCCAACTTTTACAATGCTTCTTTTTAAATCTTTTTTCAGCGTGGTTGCTCTTTGCAGCTACACTTCACTCACAACTTGCAGCGTTTTGCCTCCCGAAGGTTTAATTATTGCACCTAGAGATTCGACACCCGGTATTATTGGTTTTCTGCTGCTGGGCACTGCCCCAGCTGTGCCTGATGTGCCAAATCCCCTTCCTGTTGACGCTCCAGCTGGGCCTGATGTGCCAAATCCCCTTCCAGTTGACGCTCCAGCTGGGCCTGATGTGCCAAATCCCCTTCCTGCTGACGCTCCAGCTGTGCCTGATGTGCCAAATCCCCTTCCTGCTGACGCTCCAGCTGGGCCTGATGTGCCGAATCCCATTCCTGTTGACGCTCCAGCTGGGCCTGATGTGCCAAATTCCCTTCCTGTTGACGCTCCAACTGGGCCTGATGTGCCAAATCCCCTTCCTGTTGACGCTCCAGCTGGGCCTGATGTGCCAAATCCCCTTCCTGTTGACGCTCCAGCTGGGCCTGATGTGCCGAATCCCATTCCTGTTG
This sequence comes from Isotomurus graminis, assembly GCA_034696565.1. NCBI lineage: Eukaryota > Metazoa > Arthropoda > Collembola > Entomobryomorpha > Isotomidae > Isotomurus > Isotomurus graminis. The sequence goes on along the minus strand of JAQGAB010000780.1, from coordinate 10,788 downwards.
ACGCTCCAGCTGGGCCTGATGTGCCAAATCCCCTTCCTGTTCTCGCTCCAGCTGGGCCTGATTTGCCAAATCCCCTTCCTGTTGACGCTCCAGCTGGGCCTGATTTGCCAAATTCCATTCCTGTTGACGCTCCAGCTGGGCCTGATTTGCCAAATTCCATTCCTGTTGACGCTCCAGCTGGGCCTAATGTGCCAAATCCTATTCCTGTGGACGCTCCAGCTGGGCCTGATTTTGCTTCATCATATCAGCTGCTGTACCAAACTTCTTCATTTGTAGTTCAAGGTAAGTGCGTTGTGCTTTAGTTGAAAAAATTTTGTGTTGTATTTTTGGTAAATTTTTAACATTTAAAACGTCATGCACGCCTTTTTTGCACAATAGGTTTTCCATTGAATTTTCTGTCAATGGCAAACATTGTTTAACCTTCTGGTGGTTCCGCAGTTGCTTAGGAGACCTATCCAAAGACATCATGATTAAAGCAACATACTTAATAAAGCTTGAACCTGCAACAAATAACATTGGAAAACTTCTTCCTCTTATCAACATTTTATTTAACTCTGTAAAACAACCCGTTTTTATTGGAATTAAATTGAACTTCTAATAATTTGGAAACCATTATAAATTCTTGTGTGAATATTTTGCCGTTGTAGTTGTTCCTGACGCTTAATTAAAGTGATAGACACACGGCCTGCATTGAAATAAGTACACTACCTGAATAGTTTAGTGAAAGCAAAATAATCTTGTTGGATTATCATTAAGCAATTGAAAATTCTCACTTTGCCTCCGAAGTGAGTAGGAATAAAAGTCCGTTGAGTGGGACGCGCGCGGGATTTAAACATCTCCCACTTGAAGTAAATATACTCACACCCTCACCTACCCACACACACTTGAGTTTCTTCATCTGCTTGTCTTAATGTTTACTTCTTACATTTAAATATTTACCTAATTATTTATCCATCATGCAAATGAAGTGCAGTTAATGAGTTCAAGCGAGTAGGAAGTGTGTTAATGGTGTTAGTAGGAGAAAGGAAGGTGAATATTCACACCGACCAGACTTAAGGATGTCATCATCTGGCACGCCTTTCAAAACCCCCCAAAATTCGAAAGTCGTGTCACTTTCAATATCCTCGGAGATTTCGCGCTTCGAATCAGTTCATCCAGCAATATACGCGGTGTATGACCTCCTCGAACACGTCCCGGACTCGCATTTAGCTAATTTAATTAAAGAACACATTGTGAATATTGAAGGTAAGTGGAATTAAATATATTAAGGCAAATTAAGTGAATATTTAATTACTGGTGGATTTATACTTCCAGATTCATTTGTAAACTCCCAAGAATGGACACTCTCAAGATCCACGCCCACAATAAACCTGGGAATATTAGGATCTACCTTATCCTTAAAATCCACACTAGTTCACCGCTACTTAACAAACCATTACATTCACGACACATCTCCAGAAGGAGGAAGATTCAAGAAAGAATTAATTCTACACGGAAGACCTTATCTCCTTCTTATCCGAGACGAAGGCGGTCCTCCAGAGTTACAATTCTCGCACTGGGCAGACGTATTAATTCTCGTAGCCAACGACGCTGATTCAGTGACGACGTGTATTTCCTACGTAACCCGCCTAGCCTCGTACCGGTCCTTAAATGAAATCCCCATAGTTCTCGTATCAGCAGGAGGTCCTCAAGGAGAGATAATTTACCTGGAACAGTTTAAACAAATCCCACACCAACTGTTCTTCTCTGTTGACGTCGTCTCCGGTAAAAATGTGGAATCCGCGTTTACCTCAGCGTGTAAATTAATCCTGGAGAATAATTCCTCGCAATCCTCGTCTGTTAAAGTGTCACGACGGAAATCAAATATATTCAACAAGTCTCAGAACAATTCAAACCAAGGAGACAACGTGGCGATTCAAACTCGAGAGATTCCACTTAAGCAAGGCCAAGTGTTAAAAAAGTCTTCAAAGAAAACGTGGAAAAAGAAATATTTAACTCTGACAACGGACAAGTTGATTTATTACGACAATATAAATTCGTACATGGAGAGATCGCCTGGGAAGACGATTGACTTGCGTCACGCCAATGTTGTAAAGTGTGGAGACAAAAGGTTTACTGTGAATACGGTGAATAAGGTGTTTGAATTTGAGGCGAGTGAAGGAAGGGAGGAATGGGTGGAGGGGGTTCAGAAGGGAATTATGGAAGGATTGCAATTGAATTGTGGAGGGTGGGGAGGAATTGGGGGGAAGGAGGGTAAAGGAAATGATGGGAGGTTAAGTGGAGACTTTTTCATGTGGGATTATGAAGTGTGTGCTGATTGTGGGGATAACTTGAAGGACAACGCGTGGGTGAGTATTAATCTGGGCGTGGTGGTTTGTATTGGGTGTTCAGGGATTCATAGGAATTTGGGGTGTCATTTGAGTCGAGTTAGGAGCTTAAAATTGGATGCGATTGGGTAAGGAATGATTGATTAAGTGGTTTTGGGTATTTAAGAGGGAGATTATGGACTAAGGGTGTTTTTGTTGCAGGCCGTTGACGTATAAAACGCTTAATGCGTTGGAAGGAACGGAGAGTACAAATAGTCGGCTTTATGAAGCGACGTTAAAGCCGATGTTAAAATGTGGGACGTTAATTCATCCGAAGAGTTCCACGGAAGAGAAGAGTTTGTTCATAAGGAGAAAGTACGTTGGGATGGAGTGGCTGAGTAAAGCGGCGAGTCCAACGAGGGAGTCGTTGCTAAGGGCGACGAGTGAACGGGACTTTGCGATGTACTTGAATATTCTGATGAGGATGGATAAGAGTGGAGTAGGGGGGAGTGAAGTGGTGGAAGGGATTGTGAAGTGTGTGGAGCCTGAGTTTCGAACAGTTTGGGTTCAGCATTTGCTTTGGGTGAGTTTAATTGTTGGGGAGGGTGGGGAGTTAATTGATTAAGTATTTATTTGATTAATTGTGAATTTGTTTGTAGGCGTTGGAAAGTTCGCAAGACACGCGAGGGAAGGAAAAGCTTCGATCTCAAATATCTGCGGCATTACCGGAAGGGGATGTTAAGCTGCTGTCCTATTGTGATTAACTGTTAGGGAAGTAGTTAGTGGTTAAGAAGTAGATGTAGAGTTTAAGTATTACGGAACACATGGACCCTTAATTGTTTTATTGGAGTTATTGTTATTACGGAACACATGGACCCTTAATTGTTTTATTGGAGTTATTGTTTTATTTTTAAAGAAGGAATTGTTGCCCTGCGATATTTTAATAAAAAGACTCACCTGCCATTTAAATGAGAGTTTGTTTGGAGTGGAATGATTTGTATTCATATTTGGGTTGTGAGGTTGTTAGTGTTATTTTTGGAGATGAGTAGGTGACTGGGGATATTTGTGGAAGGCAGTAGTTGTGATTCAAGAGGTTGTCTGTTGAATGAGTATGAAGCAGGTTACTGGTTTATGGATCTCTCCTTGCCGTCCATAAGAAATACTGGCTCTGTAACGATCAGCAAAATACCAACCAACACCAATACACACTGTCTGATCAATATCAACACTACCAACTATTACGTTACACACTATGGACATGCTTAAAATACCAACAACCATTGCCATCATCAATCAATCCAGTATTCACTAATTTCCCAATGACCAAATAAACTGCGTCCTTGTGTAAGTGATTGCATATTTTATTAAAAGTTTAAACTAGTTGAATGGGACATTGAAGGGTCTGTCTGGCCTGTGCAGTTGTCTATTTTGAAATGCGTGTGTTGTATGGAGTTCTTGACTTTTGGGGGATTTTTACACAAGTTAGTAGGTCATTCAGGTCACGTGGAAATTCATAAGAACATTATGTTATGCGACACTAAAAATGTACCTTATACGTACAGCTGGAAAGGTTTAATAACGTGATGTAATCCTGTGGACTGCAGGTTAAAAGCTCTCTCAGGAATGTGAGTGTTTAGGAGACGACGATCTTCAAGTAATATTTCATGATCATTTTAATGAGTTCAGTGATTGTGAACATGGAATGTCATTCATGTGTGTCATTCATATATCCCGTAGGGTGTTTTGTTTGATCTCATTATCAGTGTGTATCCTATTTTACTTAACTCTTAAAAGGCACATACTGCAGTGGGCATTATGATTATGCGCTCACTTAATTTAATTTTGATTTCCATCAAACTGTAGGTGAAAGGTCCTGTGATTAGAAGGTGTTATATAGGTAGTGTAGTGACAGATAAAATGTTTATAAGCCTATAGTCTTCAACACTGAACTGGGATTTAGGAAGGAGGGGTCTAGATTAAATAATCATGTTCATATATTGTACACACTGAAATTGTTTCTTCCAGTTGAATTCAAATGCATTTAACCGGTGGAGCCGAAGCCTGTTTGTACAATATAGGAACTGCATAAGAAATGAATGGGTAACTTATCTGATGATGTCATGTACTGTACAGGTTTACCTTGTGGTATGTTGTTTATGTCTTCAGGTGGTGTGGAAAAATGCTATCCGAATGAAGATACTATTTATACTGGTAGTAGTGGGTACATGAAGCACTTAATAGATTGTCACAAGGAATAGAAATCATGGAAGTTGGTATTTGCTGGTTATATACATAAGTATAATTATTGGTAGAAATCCCATTGAGCTTATTTAAGTACATTAAAAGGTAGACAAGTATTAATGATTGAGTTTAAGTTAAACCTTTTCTTCGTTGGTTTTAAAATGTTAACTTGACTTGTTAGCTTGAATTCATTCTGTATGTCTGACATCAAAAACTGCTTCAACTTCTCATGCTTTCTTATCATTCCTACAAATAATGTTGTGTACTTTGAGTGTATATTTAAATTGAAATTGATCCATACTAATCCGGTTTTTCTCGTAAAGCTGTAGAATCCTTAAAATTGGATAATATGTGTACAATTCTATAATTTCCTCCTAAAGGACTTTTCCTTTGTTTTCTTATGTTTCTTTGCTCTGCCTAGACAGTTTAGATGCACAACTTGTTTGTTTTAAGAGAAAGGTTCAAAGTGCTGTATTTGAAGTAAAACCCTGTTTTCCAATTAACATGTGTTGTGCTTAATACGGAATGAACGAGTATTGTTAACCTTAATGATTATGGGAAATCAGGGTGTAAGATGTTGGACAGAAGAAGAAGAAGGAATCTTTTGTATTGGAAATGAGTTTGTCTGTTTACTTTGGTGGCCCGCAGCCTAATACATAACTTGTTTGTGCAGTTTATTTGTAGGTAAGCCTTTGTGGAATAGGATTTTACGAAACAATTGGTCAAAGAGATTGTTTTTTTACTGATTTGAGTTTCAGTTTAATCTTCTGCTTCGGTTGTTGAATGTTAACTTTAATTTTGTTTGGAATCTTGTGAGTTGGATAGACTTTACATTACAATCAAGAATGCAAAATGTATTAAATGTTACTATGGACTATGGTTTACATTATTAATGGAGAAAGCATTTATGCGAATCTACAAGACACGTTTGTTACAGAAGAAGTAATTAAACTTTAAAAGTAATTCTTAATAAGGAAATAAAAGTGGTTTTATGATTAATCGTTCATGCAGATTAACACGCGAAGATTCTATTAAAGTGTAGATTAACAAGGTGGTCAGACATTTTCCACGAGAATCATACACAGCAAAGTGAACAGCAAATATTGTTGATGGCACTTGCCTAAATATTTTGTTGTTGCGTATAAATAAAAGTATTACGTAAGCAAACAAGTTGAGATTAAATAATTGTTTAATGTTTAAAGTTTCAAGTACGGCGTGTGCATTCAGGGAGCTGGAATGAGTTGCTGTTTATGTCAGTTGTTAATTGTTGGTAGCGAAAGGTGTTTAATTAGCTGAATACTCAAATTCTGTTCAATACTGTTTTTGAACGCTGTGCATTTTACTCGTGAATTGTCTTGCATTCATATTTGTGAGTTGAACGTTATAATTAATATCCTAAAGTTGAAGACGATTTTGATGTAAATGTTTTTGAAGTTGGGATTGAAGATAGGAAAATCGATAACTAGTGTGTAGGAAATAAAAGTTCTTTATGCATTGTGGAGATGTATCGTATGACAAATAATTCCATATCCCATATAAGTTAGGTATACTTGAACATTATATATTAATAGGAATGCACGGTAATTGTTTTATGAAGCGTATAAACTAATAATTGATTTAACCTGGCTTTCAATACTAAATATTAAGGTGACAATTTGTACGTGATTGATTTCTTGGATACCTTTTCTTGGTTTTGTTAACCTGTTTTAGGTCTGCTAAAAGTGCCCGTATTCTATTACCTATGAAGCGTGTTATCTACGGAAAGTAGAGCGCAGTTAGTTCGTTGCTTTGTTTAATGAGCAAGTGTTTTGCTAAATCGTTCAGTTTGACATGAAACACTGATTTTGTACGAAATAAAACAACATGGAAATACGTACACTCATAAAAAGCAGAGTTACATATGAAGTACATTTATTTTTTTACTAAAAACCAGGAACAGTAGTTCATTTTTGGTACAACAATTTGGTTATGAAGTATTTGTGGACACACTCGTGAGGGATGTAGTGTTTAAAAACATGACAGTCAATGTTGACTGCCAAGAATGGTTACGTTTATAAAGAAGGTGAAAGTGTTTCTCTAATTAATTCTAATATACAAAGAGGGAGGACCAAATGAAAACGTAACTTTGAATTACTGGTTATTTTAAATGAAGTAAGATGTACTTGGACCATCCATGTCAATCAGAACTCCACTACTCGCTGACATTGCAGTCCATCGTACATTTAAATTTGTCTTTCCTTGGCCACCATAATTGTATGCAAGAGAAGCACTAATGACAGCTATGGACAGGCTATATTCTCCACCGTATGGAATCCCGTTCCCAACTCCACCGACTAGAATAAAAGAAAATTCATACAAATACTCGGCAAAGGTTTATTTATTAAACGTATATTATATAATTTATACGTGTACAAACTTCTTTCAATTGATGGTGCACAATAACTTGGAGAAAGCACCAACACAAATACAACGGCAGCCAAGACTGGTCTTACAAGATTCATCTTGCGAAGGTAATTAAACTTCTAAGGGAATTCTGAATTAGAAGATGACTGTAGTTATGTGGTAAATTGGTAATGAAAGGTAAAATGTGATGATTCCATTTATATATGAATTGGTATGTTGGTTAAATGAATGCCACGAGAATCAAACGCAGCACAGATTAAACAGAATTTTGTTTTTGTACACTTGACTAAATATTATTCAGTTCCCGTGTTTAAATTTATGGTGAATTAAAGAATTCATTTCGAATTAAAGAATTCATTTTGTAAATGATTTAAGCTTGGGGATTTGCATGTGTGTTTAAGTTTTAAGTCTTCCTGATGAAATGGGAGGCCGTGAAAAGGATTACTCTTGTTTGTTGTTATTAGAGTTGTTTGTAATTCAGATGTTTGAGCAGCTGGATAATCAAAACTTATTCCATTCTTGTTTTGAACTTCATTTATTTTATTATTATTATTTCTAACCAGTGCTGTTTAAAGTAGAAACTTAATTATCTAGATTAACATCTCAGGAAGATCATAGTTGTTCTACTTGATTGTAATAGTATATTGCTGCATACAATCCGTTCATTGAAGGATCAAGTTTTGTTGACGATGCTGTATTTAAAAATCATTGTGAGTGTTTTGTTATTGATGTTAGCCGTCTGTTCTTTCTACACTGTCTTTGTAAGAGAATATCGAAATAGAATGATGCATGTGATTCATTTTAGATTTCTTTTTACTTGGATAATAAAGTTAGTTTTAATTCATTGTTAGAGTCGATATATACCTAACCTAACCTAACTCTACTACCCGTTGCCCTTGATTCATTGGTTACTACACGATACTATCTTCTACGGAGGCTCTGCGAGGCTATCCTACCACCACTGCGTTACAATCTTTTAACTTGGATCGATGCTTACAATATAATTGCGTATTGTATTCATTTCTACTCCTGTCATTTCATTTATATCAATAATGTATTGCTTACTGCTTTTAGCGTTTTGTGTCAGCTGCCGATGAAGATATATGACCTATAAATTAAGGAATTGTGCTTTAGAATTGTCAAACGTATTAACCAGACGACTGAATGTGGTTTGAAAGTTGGCAGAGCAAATATACATGTTGAAGTTTGCACTGATGTATAAGCTGGAAGATGACTTATAGATGTGATTAAGGAAGAACCAAAGACGAAACGACTAACGAGGTAGAATATTAAAGAGACTGGGCAATTATCATCATATTATAGAGTCAAGTTAACAGGTCACTAAAGAATCTGAATTTCCTTCTTAGTAGTTTTGTCACGAATGCGGCACAGGTTTACTCGTTAATAGTGTACCACATCCGCTTAATGGTGTAAAATAATGTGGAGAAAGGATCACTGTGAATGCCGTGAAGAGGTTTAATACAAGACAAGTTTGTGACAGAAGAATTAATTGAATTTAAAAGTAATTGTGGGTAAGGAAATAATGAAGATTTTGTGGTTAAACGTTTTTTAAGGTAAAACTTCCATTAGTATAGATGGGCAATGTGGTCAGATTTATTCCACAAGAATCATACACAGCCAAGTGATTACAATATCTTGTTGATTGGCACTTGTCTAAATGTTATGTCCTTGTGTGTAGATGTATTGTAAATAAAAGTATTACTTAAGTAAATAAGTTGAGATTAAAGACTTGTTTGTTTAATATTTAAAGTTTTAAGTAAGCGCGTGGAATGTGGTAGCTGAGATGAGTTGCTCTTTGTGTCAGCTGTTCAATGAAATTAATGTTTGTTGTCAGAGGTGTTTAATTAGCTGAATAATGAAAGACTGTTGAATAGCAGAAAATCAAACTGTTTGAGTGGAGTAAGTAGCAACATAAATGTAGTCAAGTGATCGACATTGTGGGTCTCTTGCAGGGGGTTTAAGATGTGAGTAAAGAATAACGGAGGATAGAACAGCTCAGAAAAGTTCTGGTGGAACTTAAGTCTCCAGATACTCATTCCAGGTTTATTGAAGATGCATTAATCTTTCCCAATTCATTCTGTACAACGTATCTCTAAAATTACTCATTCAGTGGACGATGAATGATGCCTCGAATGGGACCAACAATAATTAATGACAATATACTTTACATTACTCTTTATTAGTGGAGTTAGCTTTAAAAGGCTGTAAGGAAATCAGTTACGATCTTTTTAAGTTCTACCAGCGACTTGTTTTATAGCTTTTGTCTGGGCAGCAGATTCCATTGGCAACAGGGACAAACCGACGTCAATATTAGATCGGATTTCCTTGTAGAACAACTCAGTTTCCAGGAAGATCTGTCCATCAGTAATGGAGATGACATTTGTTGGGATATAAGGAGACACGTCTCCAGCCTGGGTGTTAATAATAGGCAGGGAAGTGAGTGAGCCACCTTCGTTAGCCGTCTTCAATAACCTGGAGTTCACGTAGAAGACATCACCGGAGTAGGCTTCATTACGACCTGGTGTACTACGCAGGAGCAAAGATACCTAAAATATATAATTTTAGCCCAGTCAATTTGGGCTTATAGGATCACGTGTGGCGTCCTACCGTCCGTTGCCTATTTTCAACTTTGAAGTTAAATATCTCTCAAACCGTTTGATAGAACAAACCACAATTTTAACATGTTTTCATCAAAAGCGATTCTGATTGCGTATGCAAAATTTCGTGACTTTTCCATGCTTAATTCGCACACACTGAGTGCTTAAGTGCCAAAGAAATTTCCAAAATTATAGAGAGCAGGGCCCGAACGGGGCTTGACTGATCTCCACAACTTTCACAGTCACAAGATATTAATATTTGGAGAACCTTTGGTCTTCGTATAGAAGGTCGAAATCGATGCAGCAGAGTGCTTAAATGGGGGTTTAATGTGAAAAAATTATGTTGCTATAAAATACACGATTATCCAAATTATAAAAAGCCTACCACATTTAGTGCTCGAGACACTTAATTCAAGACTACTTTAACTGTAAGTGTTATTTGTACCTTTAACAATCACAAATTTCAAAATTGACTGGGCTAAAAGAGGCTGCTTGGCGTAGGTTTTTAAATTAAACGTGAACATGTGTTGACCACAAGCGTTTAGAACAGAACTCACTGGGTCATCCACATCCTCCGGAAATAACAAGTCGCAAATAAGATCACCAAGTACTATTACACAAACTAAAGTGGCATGGTGTAGACTCTCCTTTGATAAGCTCGCTGTTGCAAAATCGCTCGCAATTTGTTTGCACCAAATGTGACGGAAAACTAATAAATCGTCAATAAAAACAACTACATTGGGTGTTCCTCAAGGTGCCTGTATTTCCTGTCTGCTTTTTGCTGTCCTGATAAACGATCTTCCTAGAGTTGTAAAACATTGTAAGGTAATTATGTTTGCTGATGACACTACTATAATGATTAGGGGCCCTGTTTTTAAGTTATCATCACTTATTGAAAGACTAGAAGAAGACTTAATAAGCATATGTAACTACTTATATGTAACTAGACTAAGCTTAAATAATAATAAGGTATTTCTCATGATTTGTGGACTACCTCACTTGATCGCTAAGCTACCAATTATCAGTGTCAAACTTAATGGTGTGCCTCTGAAACAAGTCACATCAGTAAAGATTCTGGGTCTTCATATAGACTATACCCTATCATGGAAGGAACACTATATGATTATTAGTCGTAAATGTTTCAATATGTTACACCAACTATATCCTCTTCAATTCGTCTTAGATTTCAAGTCTCGCCTGCAAGTCGCGAATTCTATGGT
>JAQGAB010000779.1:0-21979 GCA_034696565.1 Isotomurus graminis | reverse complement strand
CGATGAATTTTATGGCTTGCATTGGTTCATCTAGAAAGTAATGCAGTAAGAGTAACGACGACTTGAAGTCTGAAGTCAGTATCTTGTGGTGGTTTGGTCGACCAACTAAAGACCAAACATTTTTTATAGCCACACATCTCCTTCCTTGACTTCCATTTGCTTGGCACGACACTCCAAACAGGTCCTTCTTGGGTTTCGTGTCAACCAACCAACGAGGTGGGGTCGAGTCACATTAAGTCTGGGTGTGACATCAGTCGAGATGAATCAAACTTTAATGCACAGGGAACCCAGTCAAGTATGTAAAACTGCCTGAGTCAACTCTCCATAGAAGATTCATCAGATAGAGGAACTCGTTCCAATAAGAAGAAATCCCATTAAACCATTTTGCTTTTATCTTTTGTTCGTGGTGAGGTGGTGGTGGTGGCTTAGTAGACACAGAGCCCCTCCTAAAGAACAATAGACTACGCAAGACTTTCCTTTAGATTACGTCTGCCCTGCCTGTTTTATGTTGTTTCGAACTGTCAATTGCCAATAGGATCGATTCCTTAGGTTTCTTGAGCAAACACGTATTTAAATGTGCCTGAAACTTAATCACTCTTTTGATGGCTCTATCATCAATTACCTCTATATTGAAATAGATTCTCGTGTGTGATTTGATAAGGTTTCCCAATTTACCATTCAGATAAGATACTTGATGAAATAATCAATAAATGACAAAAAGCACAAAGTGTTTTGCGACTTGGCCGTTTCGGATTCATTTCATTTTAATAATACTGTCTCTATATAACATAGATCTATGTAGTACATTTATAAAGGTAGAGTAACAATATTACCGTACAACATGAGAACATTGAGAACATGACATATTCTTAAATCCACTTCACACTTTTGTAAACATATAAAGCAATTTTAGATCACCAATATTTCAATTTTAGCAAAACATCGTAAAATATTTTGAATCGTGTACAATTTTTTTCAGCTTCAGCTCGTGTACTTTTTCTTTGATTAAAACAATACGTTATCAAAAGTGTAAATGTAACAACATAAAGGACAATATATGTTGTGTATCTCTGCCAGATCTTTCATCCTTTTGACTATATAAGGTCAGGGGTCAACTAAAATATATATCAATCATGTAATCTTCTTTACTTAAAAGGAACTTAAACTGAAATGCAAGGAAGATAGAGTCAGAGAACTCTGCTTCATCATTTGATCTTACAAATATAAATAAAACACATTGTGTGCGTATTTTACTATTTACCACACAGTTTATACATACTGATACTGATGAATGAATGATGCCTTGTTTTGTCCACACGAGGGATTACATAGTCGAGAACCTTTCTTTGTAATTAATTATAGTTAAGTAGCAATTAATTACCTAATTACTTACGCTATATGGATGTATATCATTACTACTCACTTAATGTGAGTAATAATACAAACATTCAACAATTATCCACTACTTTATCCGTCATCATCGTCTAATCTAATTATCTTTCGTTTATAATGCTACACACACTCAAACATACACGACATTCATCTAGTATCATCATAGCATATCATCATCATTCTCGCCATAATAATTATTTACACTATTATTTACACTATTCTTCTATACCTCGGTACGCTCTTACATTTAATTACTTTATAATTAATGGACTTAATTATAATATATGCACAGTTAAGAGTCACACTCACACACCAAATCAGCGTGTTGTGTTAGTGTGTGTGAGCTATTAAGAGCTTTTACTTCATTCAGGAATGTACTAGGAGACACATGTAACGCACACAACGTGAACAATACCAGTTTTTCCCTCGAGTAATAATGCGATAATTTGGAGTAATTTGGAATTGTTGTAAATGATATGGAAATGGAATAATAAGCCGTCTTATCTTTGCTGGTGGCTGCACAACCTTAGACAAGAAAAATTTAAGTAGGTACGCATCACAATTCGCCAGGTTTTGCTTTCCTGTTGGCAACTATATGGTGTAGGTAATAATATCAAAGCTGCTCATCTTCATTATAATGCGTGTTTTAATTAAACATATCAGCGAACATTATTACATCAATTAAACTTTTTTGCACGAGGAATTACGACGTTACCCTTCACACACATATTTAAGTTGCGTATAATAAGCACAGATAAAGATAAACTGTGATTAGACAGTACATATCATTTTACGGTGAGAAACAATCTACTACAATCACAACCAGTTACGTTGATATTCATACCAGCCAGCAATTTACTTCAGGAAACAATTTAATACATATCAAATTCAAAATTTAAAGTTGATCAAACTTGCTCACAATATTTAGTGGAATGTGTGTGTGTAATGTTACAAAATATTTTAGCACTTTGAATATAGGAAATGTAATGAATTCAGAAATAGTACATAACCGCCTTGTTCAGTTGTATAGTTTTTGCTTTTGTAAGTATCAGCAGTAGTATAGCTCATTATTTGAAGTCGGGAATGATTATGATGGAAATTACGAATGAAGCTTACTTGTCTATGTAAAACGTAAGTAGGAGTAGTACAATATAATAACGTATGCTAGCAATAAAATCAAACTTGATTTAACTAGTGACTGATTTGATTGAATAGGATTTTGAGGAGAATATTATACAACAATGATACTGTACACGGAGATGTATATATGAATATAAATGATGATTTTGAATGATTCATTTCTTAAAGTTAATTTGAATGTAGTTACAATTACGTGAGAAGTGAATGGTCTTGATGATACCAGTGATATTGATAGGCTTGATGACCTACGGGCAACCCGGGATGAGGATGATGTGGGACTTGAGGGGGTGGAGGGGGACCTGAGTTCCCGTGAGTTGGACCTCCACCTTTGATATCCCACGGTGACACCGGAGACGAACAACCTCCCTGTAATTAAGCAAACATAAAGGTGACGATGAGTGGGGAACTTTCATTTCGCATATTTAATTATGCAAGCTGCACAGGTGGTGGTGGTTATATGAGCCGCACACTCCATACATGAAATGTCATTAATGTATGGCTAAAATCGGCACGACATGGAGATTTGCAAAGCATGTATATACTTTGTTATCCAACAGTTAAGCAGTGTCAAGGCAAACAATGTGTGGTGGGGCTTATTTATTGGGGAAGAAAGGGTTGAACCCGGAAAGATGACACATGACACACACGTATAACAGACTCACTGCAGTTTTACCTCAAAATTCTTTTAATTTATTTGTAAAGTTCCTAGTTTAGTTATTTTACTCTTCAATGTATGAAAATGTCTGTGAGTGACTTAAATTATTGGAATATATATGATTATATATGTAAGTTGAGAAAACTGATCTTGACATAAACTGGAGAGTGTAATATCTTGGCTTTAAATATTTAATTCAGGCCAGAAAGGTGAGTAATTAATAATGCAGTGGAATTACTTATTTCTGCCACTACCAATTTCCATTTCATTCCCACCCCTTCATGGAATATTTAAGTAGGAATTTAGCATATGTTTTATCCGCCTAACAAGACTCCCTACTGGCCTCGCTTTTCCATAAAATATGAGATAATTGGAGTTTCTCCCGTATGAAATATCCATCAGAACAAAAACATATCTCATGAGTAAATAATGCCCCGTTTTGAATGCCGTAGTTCACCACAATACTTCGGAACACAAGGTAAATGAAGCGGAAAAATGTCCTAAATAATATTTCTCGTTTCACCCTATGCCACGAATAAGAAATATTGTTGCAAATAACATCCATCCTCGTGTCCTCGTCAAAAAGGTACCCGTGAGGGTTATGTCTCTACAAAGTTCAACATGGTAATGGAATTAACCCAACACTCAACTAAACACGAGATTAAATATCGAGCTTTAATTTCATTTTACCAATAGTCTTGTAACACTTCATGCTAGTAATCTATTTTATGTCTCTTTAAATACAGAGAGTATATTTTATCCTCACTACTGGACACAACTGCGTAAAAAAAATAATAATGCTAAAAACCATTGTATGACCTAACTTTTATTCTAGAGAATTTCAATCTCATTCTATAACTTCAAATATACATCAACCCACAACCACAACAATTCAATTGAACTGTTGGCAACCATGATTCGGTCTGGTTCAGCATGTAAATTCATTATATTCCGACCAGAAACCAAAATTAATATGCATGACAAATCAGCTTCGCCTGGTTATTATGTCTCTTTCAACTTTCAGCCTAGTGGCATAGTACACCAGTCCCCAGCAGAAGTGACTATTACTCACTTCACTACAAACTCGACAGACTACCAAAACTACTCGCTCGCATTTAAATGAAAAGCGAAACCTTTGCCAATTTTAAAAGCAAGAGACGAAAAATAATGCTGGGGAACACAATACAACCTGCTCTAATTCTAAAGGAACCAATTGTTGTGCAATGATTTTGTGAATCATCCATGTGATATATTGCCAACATGAAATGGGTTTTTTGTGACGCATGCAAAATTATTTGATGCTGTGGCACATGAATTTATTAATCCGAATCTCTTTACGCACAAAATCATTCGTGCCTTTATGATCTTTATTGGTCCAATTTTGATTGCATGATTCTCACCTGAGATTGAGGATTAGGATTAGGTGGAGGACTGAGGTCACCAGGTTGAGATGGGAATGAATCAGGTGGTTGAGGACTCATAGTTTCATTAGAATTTTCCCCTTGTTGGGTGGGCGGTTGATTGGACCCCCCTGAGCCCGGGATCTGGGCTGCTTTCATCAGTTTCTTGTACTTGCTCCGCCGGTTTTGGAACCAAATCTTTACCTGTAAAGAACCAAAATGAAAAATCCCATTAGCCCCATACTGCTAAGTATCCTTCACACTACAACTTTAGTATCAAATAGGTGCATTTAAATTACTCTCCATGCATAATCAGTCCCACTCTCCCACTATATTAGTACGCTTCCTTCCTAGTTTTTAAATCATTTTCTGAACGAGAACCATATCTTCATCTTATTCCAAAGTCAGGCTCTTCCCTTGACTTGGACTTGGTGTAAATGTTCTAATGTATGAATTCTTACACGAGGCATCTGTCACTTTATTTTACATTCACACATTTATTGATATTCAATAACTCGTAGCGTGATGGTGGGAGCACTACTGCTGATAAAAGTCGATTTACGCTCATCAGATAATTTTTTCCCAATGCGTGCTCTAATATTGTACAGAAAGGTGTAATTATTACTCCCTCTATTCACACAATTTGTTACAGTTTCTTACGCGAGAAGTCTTGACTTTGTCCTTGCGTTCTTATAAGATTAATGCATGCTTTAATTTGCATGTCTTGGTTTCTCTTTACGTATGTACAAATGTGGTTCAATGTTGAATGTCAATGGATCCTAAGTAGGTATCCTAAATACTACTACGCATAGAAAATGTTGGAAGGGATACACACGAAAGTACCTATGCTGTGAATGTACATGTCTAAAGGGATGCATGCACACTAAAGTCGAAGGATGAAATAAGGTATATTGGTAGTCTTGAAACTGTGTGGAAATTGATATTTTTTCATATTTGGATTGCGTGCGTCCTTGGTCAATTTTACTTATTTCTACAAAATTGTAAGCACAGAATATAACCAGGTGCACCAACAGCTACTTTTAGGTATAAGCAAAGCTTGTCTGCTCAGCATTTGGTTGGAAAGGAGTCGTTTTGGGTGAAACAATGAAAACAAGATGCGCCCTTTGCATGGCTGGAAGAATCTCCCTTGGTTGATAATATAATAACAGGATACATAGCATGTGTACGTATGTCTCTTCATGGAAAGATACATCTTTATAGATCTGTGAGATTGTGTGATGAAGCCTTGCTTTAGTTACTAGACCAAGTTCTGCACAACAGGAAAAACATGCAAATATGAAAAAAATAAATATTCACAAGGAGGTAGTGTCCATGGTCGTGTTAATGATTTTTTACGGTATTATGAAAGGAAAAAGGAAGTGTGTGATGACAAAATGCATAAAAGCTAGACTTGATTGAGAATCAGCTTTACTTTTCAACACAAACATGTGATGAGGAACGCACTGTCCACCACAATGCACAATAATAAAGGTGGTAGCAGAGTGTAGCACAAGTGAGACACTACGTAAGACACACGTATACATTCCAATTCTGAATCAAAATGCAACATTCCGTGTTCCTTTTATTTTGGCACAAAAAATAGAAACTCATTCATCGTACGCAAGCAACCAGCAACCACCGAACAATTTATTGTCATCCGTCTATAAATTACATTCCTCTGAAAGAAAGTTTAGACGAGGCAACAGGAACAATAAAGTTCAACTCTACAACAACCACACCACCCTTCATTTTACACAATTCAATTTTTAATCAAAATATATAATTTAATCACAATGTTACGTCCTCTTTTTTCGTGTTTATTGTGGATTTCCTCCTCCCACACCCTCCTCACCTCGTGGTCGAGGCTGACATGTCGCTGAAATATTGTGTCAACTGCGCTAAACAAAAGGTGTGGATTGAGTTTTATGGGTTCGCATCTTTCTTCCCTTTCTACATAATATATAGGTAGTCTCTCATTAACTGTGTAGAATATTAAGTCGTATAAAGAGTTAGTCGCTGGTTGTTTAGAAGCTTTAATTATCAAAATGAGATGAGGTGAACACGTTTAAACACCAGAGTGAAGACTTTTTGACGTGACATCTCGAATTCTTTAAACAACAGTCAAAATTTGCATGCATTTGCGGGTTGCATGTAAAAGTGACATAACTTTGGCATATCTTCATTTGACTTTTGACAGTCCTTTGCGGATTTTAATAAGGAAAATTGCACAGAAGGTTATTCTAAAGAACAACACTAGCAAAACAACATTTGCATGTAATATATTCTTCCCCATGTGTGTACTGATTAGACATAAGACCAACAAAGAAGAATAACGGGATATGTATGGAAGAGAATTTGAAATCAAAATTCCAACCCTTCAAATCCAACCTTCTTTTCCTCTTCTTGCACACTGACCCGTAATCATTGCCAATTGACATCCCATCATCATGACATAAAAAATGTAATAGTTCTGCCTTTAGCTTTGCCAGTGAATAAATAAATTACGAATTTTGAGTCCTCGGAAGACCAAAAATAAAGCTGGTTTGAGCTTTTGGACTTCTAACAGCAGTACTAGTGCATGTCCTACTACCAATAATGCTCGAGTGTAAAAAAATAAACCCATAATTTACATCCTTGTTTCCTTTTGCTCTGTTTCATCATGATTATACACTAAAAGGAAGTCGTAGGAAGGAACCACAGCGTACTATCTTTGTCCTCAGCTTTTGTACTCGCTTCGCTGACTCAATTCACAAGCTAGCAATACATGCAGCTTTATATAAAAGCTTTTGTAGCAAATATGAAAAGTGTCTTCCCTGTCATCAAACATGTCAATGTAGTTCAATGCAAAATTAAATTACTTGCACACGAAATCCTAGTTTTTTCAGAGACCAACTCTTTTCCTGCACGAGCCGATACAAAATAGTCGAATAACCAAATACACTGCAGTCTATCATTATCCTAAAGGTATTTCCTTTCCTGGAGAACAAATTACAAAAAATTTGGATATATTGAAGATAACACACAATTGACAAGTTCACAAAGTCACTAATAGTTGGTACACAGAACAAATCATTAGCTAATCGAAACATCAAAGCCTTCGTATACAAAACACAGAAGGACTTGTGTCCACACCTGTGGTTATGAACAGTTTTGTTCGTGTGCAGTATAATACTTATTTTAAACACACACAACAATCCGAATCCGTTAGTCTTTGTGGACTGAACTCTATTGTAATTTATTGTTTAAGAATGCATAGAAATCAATTCTTTGAAACACGAAGACTTTTTTAATTGCAGTGACATGAGGTTGCCTTCCTTCCAAAAATGTAAGGAGGGAGGGGGAAGTACCTCCCCCTGATAAAATTGGCCCTGTAGCTATGAAAGCTTTGATTAAACCCAACTTAACTGAGGTAGCCTAATACTCACTCACCTTAGGTTAATTTACTACCAGTATATCAATTGATTCGTAATGATGCTTGACAGTTTGGTTTAACGGATTGAGCTACTGTATTCCTCATCAACAGATTTTATATTCTTACTTGAGACTCAATGAGGATGATAGTATTCTGTTCTCAAAGATTGGATCTTTCTCATTCTTTATCTCCACGAGATTCACATGGGTTAGGCAAAACTTCCACAACTTGCTCACTAACAATTTGTTCACAACCAACCTTTGACCTTGGCGTATTATTCTTGATTCACACGCGTAGGTGGTAGTGCATCATGTAAGTTGTCAATCAAACCTTCTGTAGTATACAATTGGTGTGATGCATACTGCTTTACAGCGTAACTGATGATAAGAACAGGACTAACTAAAACAAGGTGTAATTGCAATAATAATACTCTTTTGGTTTGAATAGCCGGGTTAACAATTGCATGCAAGAAGAGTGCAATTCTGTAACATGTTACACACTCATAAAGATTCGTCAGAAGCCGGCAGGAGACTTTAGGAGTTTGACCTTATGTTTCTCATAACTCTTATGATTATAAATTATAACTGAATTTACTACACATGAACAACGAACTATATCATCGTTAAGAAGAGATTACAAAATTAAGTGAGTGCGAGCACTGCCTTGACCAACACTGGATTTAACACGGTCCAAACTTTTGAGTATTTATATCTTTAACTAAAAATGTAATAGTTAGTTAACTACACTAATAGCTATATAGAGTGATATATATAGCTCACGCTTTTAAACGACTGCATGCAAGTACATGAATAACACGATGCACATTCGATTCATATCTCAGGATTTGGGAAAGTCCTAACTGCCTACCACTTTATGGTAATATGCGCTTCGTGAAACCGAAATGCATGCAATTCCTCTGCAAATACGATTGTCTAATAAAGCAACTGCACATGTATGTGTGCAGCAATGAATACACTTCTTAAAGCATTTAAACATCTTCATTTCTTCCGAAGTCATTAAGACATTGGAATGGTCATAAAACTCCTGCATTCTTATTTTTTATTTAACACATCTCAATCTCCCTCGCTCATGTACTGTATAAAATGTTAGGAGATATATTTGACTCTCGACCACCTTGTCATAATGAATCATATATAATTTAAGTGTTTGATGCACCAAGTAAGCAAGGAAGATCTCCTAAGGAAGTAACACAAGCAAGCAAAACACATATAAATAAGATTTATTTTATTGGAAGAACGAGTGACGTCCGTCGGCATGCCTGACCTCATGCTCTTTCTTTTTCTCATGGAAAAGCCTGCATCTTATGCATCATCAGTGGTGCGAAACACACACTCTTTATACTTCATGCCATATATAGTTTTTATACAAATCTAAATTAGAGCTTGGATCTTAGAATTGAACATTATAACCACCCATTACACTGTCGGAGAGGTTATAAAGGCTTCAAGTATATCTTAACTCTGCTTTGGAAACATGTTTTATATCAAACTTCTTGCAGTATCAACGAGGATGCTAAAACTACTCCCTTTACTTTTTTATCGTGGAAAACGGGAATAAGTTGTAATGCTGGTGGAAATGTAAGACAGAAGGCAGGGGCATGAGGTATTAATATGAAATATTGAAGATTCCAAGTCCTACTTAACATTTTACTTTCCAACTCCGACAGAGTTTTTCAGAGAAACTTGTGCCTGTTTAGAAAAGACTCACCCTCATTTCCTGCTTCATATCCAGTTTGATTGACACCCGATCAAAAACACCTCTTTTGAGCTACTCTTTGAACATCATCATAGCTCCGTGTGAAGTAAAACTTAAATGCATACACATACAGTATTGTTAAGAGTTACAAAGCACACCCAGGATTGACCGTGTGTTCTTTCTGAGCTTTTAGTTTTTTGAATTAACTCACCCATGCTTAACTTTTACTTCCCGTCCACCGGCCACACTAACTAAACTCAGTCAACCTTCTAATCAGCAGTTTTACATTAGGAGACCTCATTATGTGTGGCTCTGTCTTCGTTAGTTTTTTCACCTCAATGGGATTAAGATTAAAGATTAGGGTAAAGTTGTCTATAATCCGTAAATGGTACATGTAAATCATAAAATAAACTGCTGCTTCAATTCACACATGTGAATATTTTTATTTTTGCAAAGGATCTGAAACTTCAGACTTTTATTTCTCTAAAATCTAGCGAATTGCTTGTACTCACTCACCCTTTCTGTCATAAAACTCATCCGTTCTGGTGCTCAAAACAAGAAGACCAGCGATGTGCATTGGAAGGAAAAACTTAACGCTTAAATTTAAGGTTTACTTAATTCTTAAGCAGCATATCTCCAAGAAACTTAACTTTGGGGGAAGAAATGAGACCTTTATTTATCGTTTTAGTTCACAGTGTACGAATTTCATATCTCACACCTACAGCACACTTTTCCAATTTATATTAAAATGATACAAGAAATGATGATACGTAGAATGAGCTGTATGAGTTTATCTTGCATGAACATCGTCTTAAACCAGAAGTGTGCGCTCTGCATTTACTACTACTTAGTCTCGGCTCAGTAATCGAACAACTACGTCAAATCATACGGATGATTCACAAAGCAAAACCACAAACATTGCACAGACAAAAAGATGATTCCCCGTATTCATCATTAGCTAAATGAGGCAGATTGGAGCGAAAGGCCAACTTCATGCGTATAAAAAGGTGTGTGATTCTTTAATAAACTAGAAATCTTTTCATACGAAAGTTCCTTGGTAAATTCTCGAAGGGATAAAACTTGTTTCGGTTAGCACAGTATTATGCAGCATAAAAATTCACATTTAACTTATTTAGCATTAACACGCGCCTCATGTCTAGTGTTCGACAGGTGTTCTTACGTTGATTTTAAGATTTGCAAGTATTACGTTGCTTATCATACGATATCCTTGTTTTTGTTGTTCCGAAAGATTTGTGGAAAAGCTTACAGGAGATTCCTGTTTAATTAAAATTTCTTATTAGAATTGAATCAAAAGTACCTGTGGGTAGATAGATTGGCAGGCAATCGGCAAATCGGGCAAAAAGTTTAATTAAACTCTACTATTAAACCTTAAGACGCAAACCCGCTAGTTCCATTTATCAAAAATAACGCACCTTATAATTGCATTTCGCATTTGCAACGTTGCTACAACTGCTTTACAGTAATTGATTATGACAGTCAGTCTCCATCATCTACTCATCTCACAGAAGAATCGAAGACTTAAAGAGTTCTTCCTTTTCAATGTTGTCTCTTATCTTCTTGGTCTAGAAAAAAACTTTTTCTCACACATTAGTTAATGTACTGAAAAGTCTGAAAGGGTTGGAGTGTGTATGGAGCTTTTGACCGACTACTTCACTCACAACTTTTACATCAATTGCTACTGCATCACGCTTAATGACTTTCGTCTGATGTACACAACAGCAAAACATTTAGGTTCAGTAATGCTCAACTCATCCACCTTTTTGTTCCTGTACTCAAAACATTTAGCATCGAGAGACATTAATATCCTCATTACAGGGTTAATTCTAATGGGATAAAGGTTACCTCGGGTAGTTCGTAGTTCACTGTATTCACACACTGACACTCACACACATATACATGTTTGTCTAAGATATTGTATTGTAATTTCGTATTTCATACTCATTGTTTTACCGACCAACCTAAAGAGAACAGTTCAAGTTTTTTCATTGCTCGTCTAGCGAGAGAGGTTTCCTTTATTTCAAAGAATATGAGACAGGATTTTGCATTCATTGTCTTAACACCAACTGATGACTTGACTTGACTGCTACTCGTCAAAGAACTTTGAGCCGGACTGTGTAGTCCGAGGAGTCAGATGGACAAGAAGTTGGGGGTTGTGTAGTAGTTAAAGACTGCGATGATGGGAAAAAAGTGGATTAAATGGACTTGTAAGTCTTGCTCATTCACTTTTAGACACTGATGGTTATCAGAGTATGGAGAAGCTGCGAGGAAATATCTGGCAAATAAATTTTAGAAGAAAAAATTCTTATTATTATTTTATATGCCTAACAGCTCAAAGAGATTTTTAAAGGCTTTATCAGGAGCAAGCAGTATAATAACGTGTTATATTAAATTAAATTCTGAGATATACATCAATATGTATTTAAGAATTGGATTCTTTCAAAATTTCGTTCCTCTCGTTCACTTCTCATTTAGAAATTTTTGGCAACCTCAATAATGATGAGACTGAGAGACAAATGTCTTGGAATGAAATACCTGTGAACATTTAAGCATTCCACATTCTCTCACCTAAAAGAAAATGCCATAGATTGTTAGATTGATAACTACCCAGTATAGAATGAGTTATGATGTAGGAAAGCGGAGGTAATTTGTTTTGTCTGCGTGAATCTCAATGATGTTTTACACGATGTAAGTATTTCTTTTCCATAGTGTAATGGAAACAGGCAAAGTTCTCTGGTTTATGTGTGTAACCGTTTACGAATCTCCCATCCTTGGTACTATTATTACTCTAACTATTACTACTATACTTCTAATACTACAAAATACAACTTACTACCAAATGTTTACTTAGGTACTGACCGAAATCTCTTAAAGTCATTCTCTCAGAACAAAGTGTTTCACGTGAGTCTCTTGAACATTATCGTCATCCTTGTACAAACCATTAAGAAACTTGTCTTATCAATGGATTCATCATCAACTCTTAATCAGATATTTTTATTCTGCAAAAAATCTCTTCCATAGGTATGGAGAATTTGTTCTGTCGAGGTGAACACTGATGTTCACCGTGCATAGTGGTGGAAGTAGCAATAATCATTAAAATCCTTTGTGGATTTCTCACTTGTAAGTTTTAAACTGTTCGGGTACGTTAAGCCAACTCGTATGCTTTTACACGAATCTAGAGCAGTCAAGCAATACATCAGGAGATAACTGTTGTAGACAGTGCATTTCCGAGTCTCATCATGTGAGACTTGAGACAAAAAAAAATATTTCTTGAGAAGTATAAGTGTATGAAATTATTGGGAACGCCAGACTTGAGACGACTAGATTTCTTTGATGCATTTAAGGTGAATGATTCACATCTGAGTGAGGTTACAAAGTGCATTACTTAATCTGAAGAAGAGTGATATGCATCTACTACAAAAGTTTATTTCCCGACCATTTGAGTAGAATGTGGTTCACGCTGAGCGATATAAAATCAAAAGGGAAATTAGACATTTGTAACTAAGGATTAAACAATGAATTAACTCCTCATTACTGTGTAGTTTATGGCACTTGACAAGTTAACAAAAGGCTAGGGAACAATGGGAATTTAAGTGTAAAGACAAAGCTTTAAGTAAAGTGATACACAGGAACAACAGTACAGACTTCTTTACCTTATCCACTTGTCCACATGTCATTCTCATTCAGCAGAATTGAATTCATCTACGTGTGTGTGAGAGGGTTGAATGTTAGAGAAATGCGATGCTGCAGTTAAAGTATTTGCAAATAGATTCTCAAGGGTAATTCCATGTTAAAGCAAAGATAAAAATGTGAGAGTGAATCTCTTAGGATTGTTGTTGTTCATGTGCATGTGGGGTGAGTAACAATGTTATGCGAATGAGTAAGCAAGGTGCACATTAAAAGGATTTGAATGGGATTGGCAAGTACGGAAGAATATTGTCTTTAAGCGGAAACCATATTTCCAAGTGGGACTTTTTCACAGCTTCATTAGGAGGGTCGTAAAGAGCCCTCGAGGGTTATATGTATAAACCGGCGCCTGGGCGGGTTCCTGCTTCCCTTTCCATGATCGTAACATCCTTTGATGGACTCTGTTTCTTCCTGGCAAGACGTTGAGTCAACTGTTCAAGACATCAAACAGTGGAAGTTCATAAAGCTCCCTGTCAATGCTACCTTCAATCCCATCAGAATATTCATGAACACCCATCCTGAAGGTCTTAGAATTCCTGTTTCTTTTTGCAAAGTTATTCGTCACAAGAATTCTGTCGCTTACAGCCAAAGGAAACATAAATATGAAGTAATTATTTCAGCTAAAATCCTGTGAATCCCAACAAACATGAATTTCCTGAAGTACCGGAGACTCTATTAACTATATAGCTGTCAGTGGGTACGCAGGTGCATCAGACCCACACCCGTCAAGAAATTAAAAAATGGAAAAATAATTTTCAAAATAAACTCCTCTAAAGTGTCAGTGTGGGTCTCATTAGTGTTATTGATTCGTGTGAAGTCAGATGTGATTAATCGAAAATCATCTTTCATCTAGAAAAGATTCTTTCAAAACTCCAGAACTTCAAACATCTTTAGCCTTCGCGATCTCATGATTAGTTTGGGAAGATGCTTATGACTGTGCGAAAGAGAAGTAAAGGCAGGTAACTTTTAACTTTTAATCAAGGGTAAACAGACAGTTTAAAACCCACAAGGAAAAAGTGTCGGCAGCCGACCAGAAGGAAAAAAGTGTCTCGCTGGTGACAGAGTACAAGGGAGGTGTGACCGATCATTTGTTTTGAGACAAGGCCGAACGCACAAGGGTCCAGCCCTGGCGCCTTGGCCATCCTCGAAGGAATCATCCCACTTGGTAAAAACCATACAGATCATCTTCTCCAACACTCTCCTGCCCACTCCTCACATGAAACAAGTGCATCTTCCAAGAAATACCAAAGTTTCTATCTCACCTTCCCCTTCTTTCTCCGCACTAAAATATCCATACTACTAAAACTAAAACAGAGCACAAACTAAACTAAGGTCATTAATGTATCTTCAATCTGTGGCAGCCACACACAAAGACGCTTTTTCAACACTCCAAATGATAATGATAATCACTCCACAACAGTCCACAGTTGAAGTGATTAGTCTGATGAGGTAAATGATTATGACTTGTGTATATTGTCTATTGAGTCTTCTTTCCACGAATTCTGGCTAAACATAGATACCATTGTAAAGATCAAAAGGTTCATTATCACACACATCAAACATCAAGATCTTGAGAGACACACACGATACGCATCACATTCGACTTTTTCAAGTCTGCTGTCGGACATGAGGTCGACCGCAGTTTGGTGTTTAACCCTTTCCCATAATGTCTAATGTAATAATTACTCGCACATACGTTTCACATAAGGTAAAAAACATAAACCTAAGAAGACGGTACTCTTTTTACTTTTTCAGGTGAGTTCAACCCACCCCGACCTCGACTAATGTTCTTGGGTAAGGTTCATCTGCAGGAATGAATCACTTCGACATGGCTAACATTGTTTAAATTTATATGTGAGTTTGATTATGCTGATTGTGCTGTGTGTACACCAGAAAGTACCAGCGCTCGTTACCTTTTCTTTCTATCTCCGTCTGACCGAACTTCTAGGAGTTCCTAGACTTGTGTACCTTAAGGTTCTATTCATCGTAGGATGTGTAGGCAAATGAGCCGAAGCCCTTCCTACTTTCTTTAAAACTTAAGATTTATGGGGTTTGTTAGCTCTAGAGATGCTGTAAACTAATGGCATCCTCAAGAAATAATGCGGGTGATAATGTCTTCATGAATTAATCTCTGGTGGAATAGTAGCGACTTCTGAAATATTTCTGCTTATGAGATTCATGGATGTCTCAAGGGTACAAATGAGTGTGGATTCTAGTTAAGCATAAATATGTATCAACAATTGTGAAGCATTGAACGGGAAACTTTTTAAACGATTCATTTCGGTCAATTAGTGGTTTAAAGGTTTTTCCTCAGGAAATTGGGTAGGTTTTGAGGAAAAACCTTATTTGGGTGTGGTTTTTTAGTACACGTCTTTCCGGTAGATTGATTTCTAATTTGACAGAGAGAAAAAGTAATTTTTTGAAGAATGAAGTAAACGCTTGAAGGTTCGTAGTTCCCAGTAGACAAGAACATCTGAGGTTTTGGTCATTGTGTTAGACCAAAATGTGTGTGTAATTTAAGGCTCGTGGACACAACAAGCACGAATAAGAAACTTTTACCTTTTGCTTTCGATTTCATTGAGAACAAAAAGAGGATTCAGTGAACGAGCTGGTATAGTTTGTGTAATGGTTTCATATCGTAAGGACAAAGAGATGCGTTGACTAAGAACAATAGCTTAAGCATAAAATATATTCGTGTTTCATACATGCAAACAAAATGTCCATTTAGTCGTGTGTAATTCATCCTGACAAATAATATAAAAGTTTCTCCGTGTATCTCATCGCATTTGCTAAACTGTGTAGTTGTAATGGACCCATGCACACATGGCACACTCTCAGACACACCTTCTAAATATTTTGGGCTCCATTTCACTCAAGATAAGCATATTTCCATCGATCACTTTCCTGCCCTGTGTCCGTATTCGTATAATATAGGCTACTTGCACTCTGGCTACCTTGGTAGTAACTAGCATGCACATTAATGCACAATTCACCACTCTCAAGTCAGTTGGTTTCGATGTTTCCTATGATTTCGATTTCCCTGGACTGCGTCGTATCATATACAAAGTATCATGACCAGTGATAACAGACAACGGTACATTGGTACACATATTAATTTATTAGAGATGTCCGTCGATAAAGACATGTTTATTATACAGGAGGACCTTTTTTATGAAGCCCTTTATAACATCATCACCGTGTTAAGTAGTTAATAAGAGTATTGTATTAATACATTTTGACACAAAAGGATTTCCTTGGCCTAGCTTTTCAACACATCTATCCATTTCGTCAAGCCCACATAAAAATAATTCAAATAGTGAAGCATCATTCAACCACACCACAATATAGGAGAACATAGTACACACAATAACATGAAATATTCTGTATAGAAAGAGAGACAGACGAGAGGTAGTTGCAAGTTCGTGTGTAGTGTAATGTACATGCAGATGTGTGTGTAAAGAACTCTCTTGTGCTTTGTGGTGTACTATCTAAAATCTCTAGGCAGGTAGAGGTAAAGTAGGATTGCCCTATCAAATTATGATGATGATGATTGACAAGGAGACCAGATAAAGCAGTCCAGGCAAAGGCAGACTTGTCTAGGCTGACCAACCTGAAATTCCCAACAACTCTACCAGCATAGCAAACAATCTTAGTCCTCGTAACTCTTTCTGGCCATTCTTATAATGCACAAGATGAAAAACTTATTATTAAACGATACCCTCACAACAACTTTGTGAGCTTTCTGCTACTCACACAGAACATTACATTCAGTTTATTGGAGGCAACCTGCTTTTATTATATTTGCAATGAGTGGAACAGTGTCCTATCTCTCAAGAATCATTTTGGTTTGCACCCAATAACGTAATTTATGTTTTAAATAAGATGCTTAATATCTTTGGCATTACAATGAACACATCGTTTAAGCCTCGGAGCTAATTTATAACTTACATCCTCCGGAGCTCCTTGCATTTCATCATTAAAGATTTTAGTGTACTATTGTACCCAACTCATTCATACAGTTTAAGGTATTTCGCACACATGGTAAATGAACTACCTGACATATTCGCATGCCTCTTTATCAGGATATCGGCAATAATATAACGAGTTCCTAGAAAGAAAGTCTACAACAACATGATGATGTGTGCGACAATCTTCTCCGAATTTGTGGAAAGTCGGAGTCAGCAGCAGTCAGCACTCACGATGCCATAGGCTCCTCACGAGATATTCACTGGTGACATGCATGAGAACTTTTGTTTTGTAATTTTCTAGTGAGAAATCGTGAATCAAGAAATAGGAATCATTTATCATCATTTTTCGCTGTTATTTTAACCATATAAGATTCATCATCCATCATTTTACCAGTTGAGAACAGACGTTTTACATTTGTTGAGTAGTTGCTAGATGTGCTTTTTCATACACGATATAATATTTTATGTGTGTGTGGTTTGGACTTCTCTTTTCTCTCTGGTTCCTGCATTAGATAAGTTTCCATTGCAAATTCACCATAAGAATAGCACAACTACAACACAACAACTATAACACTTTACAAAAACAGGTTTACTGGCTCTCAGCTGCTGAAGCTTTTTGTATTCTGGGACCATCACCATCATCATCACTGTATCATTTCATCTCATCAAGATTTATCTAAATTCTAATTTTGAGCCAGTATGCTGTTGTGTAGATGTGTTCCTTTCTAATTAAAATTACACAGTCAGTCGCACCACCGTTGGATGAAATGCACAATCTTTTAGCAATCCTCCTATATTGCATGCAATAATTATTTCTACAGATAGAGTTGTGAATCTTTTAAATAAATTAAACCACTTTGCCAAGTAAATTTCATAATAATTTTCTGCAGCCGAAAGTTAATTTTTCAAGTATTGCACTAAGGCCTAGAGCAAATATCATTGTATATATACTTCTAATATTAGGAATCACGTGAGAAAGACTCCGTAGACGATTCGTGTGCACAATATAGTGAAGAGAGACTGAAGTAGTAAAGCTTGATTTAATAATTGCGTGCGGTGGTTTTCCGTCCTAGGCTTTTGCTTCCAATCTACTCTAACTGCAGATAAGACTCTGGGAGCCTTAAAGAAAGATGGACAGATTGAGATTAGCTATATGCAATATATGTACCATTTCTCGTAAATATTTTTCAACCCAACCAAAGTTTCATGTGTGGAAGAAGACGATTTATGTCTTTAAAAAGACGTATCATTCGTATGAAATTAGCTTCCTCTATAAGCTTCATTTTCCTTTAGCCAATGGCGAATGATTCTTATAACATGCGACATGTCTTCCTCGAGGCGTGCATGAAGCCCAAGATAACTTTCTCACGACAGAGGAATTTAAAATTCTAAAAATCTGTAAAGACGAAAGAACGTGTACTCTACTTTCTCAAGTGTTTTTCAGAGACATTTTTACGCACCATTGTTACATGCAATGAACCAAAAAAGAAGTTGACGAGATGTATTTCTGTGCTGAAGAACTCATCTCCTCAACATGAAATGCATAAAATGGTAAAGTCCTGACAATAAAATATTTTACAAGTCTGTGGCCTTTTCCCACTGCTCATCACAGTCAAAACTCAAAAGTATTGTGGGTGTAGTAGTATTATGTGTGTAGGGGCTTAAGGCAAAACGGTTTACCATCCCGTATTCTTGGAGGAGTTGGAGGATTGAGTCAGAGAGAGAGAGGTTTTGAAAGAGACGTATGTTTCAAGACGAAGAAACAATAGAGAATAGGGAAACGAAGCTTCCGGGGACATGGCTACGTAAACACCTGTTGTTGTCCAAGGTAGAATAAAAACTCAACGCAAAGTACTGAATATTATTTTTTCCTCTCCTTTATATTATTCCACATTCATATCTTTGGAACGAGAGTGATCGAACACTTTATATGAACACTGAGTTTTCATCATTGTTAGAGTATATTATGTGTATCCTTTTCATCTACTGTACAATGTGTGTGTATTCACTTTTCATACCTTCGTTTTGTGATGATGAATATGATGATGATGGAAGGGAAATAAATACGTATGAGATTTTGGGATGTTGGGTGTGAATATTTCTTTGGATGTTTAAATATATTAAAATACGCAAGGCTTTTTAACACACTGCAGGAAAAATACCTTGCAAAGAGGATTTAACTTTTTAATGAGGAAAGTCCAATGAGGCAAAAAACTATGAACCTTTCCTTTCTGACATGATCTTTAGCATAACCAAAGCTAAAGGGGTTTATTCGAACTGCCTATTAATTGAACAATTTTAAGGGTAACGAGAGTAACTTTTCTAGAAGAATTACATGCAAAAAGTGCAACACGAAATGCAAAGTCGGTTATGAACAAAGCATTCAAGTGTGTGTTGTAGCTGCTGTAATAACTTAGAGAATGAATAAACCTGGTAAATTCATTATTATGCGAAAGTTCATCATAAAACATCTCACTTAGGATGAAGTTATAGCACTGGCACTAAAGAGTAATCCCCTCAAAAGACTACATAATAACAGTGTGTATTTGCAATAAATAAATAAATAATGTGTACAAAACAACCATTTTTTACGGTAATTAGCGCTCATTCATTCTCGCCTATTCATTGAGAGCCGGAGAAGGATCATTATTCTTAAATGGTGTATGACTGATGTGAGAATCTTCTTAGAAACTAAGCTGAACACTTTTATGGTCAGAAGACGGTTTGCACTTTAATAAATTCTGTGTGAAGTTGGGTGCTGCAGGCTCTATGTGATTTTGGGATTATAGTTTATTCGCCAGGATTAATCTTAAATGTATAAATCCTATTTAGTCTAAATTCTTTAAGTAGACTTGTAGAATTTGTGTCATCTGTTTCTAAAGTGCAGTAGGAAGTTGTAAAAAGGGCCATAGAGAACTTGTATAAAAAATGCTACACGTTTTTTATGTATGCAAAGGTGAATATGATGTTCACTTGACTCTGTAGGAAGTCACGGTGTGTGTATGCAATAATATGACCATAACCCTTAAATGTGAAGTTAAGGTGTTGAGAGAGACTTGAAAGATGCGATTGAGGGTGAACACAAGAAGATCCTGTAGATCTCATTGTTACATCACAGGGGTTGTAGTAGAAGGGCCTGTAGAATGAGTGTCAGTTGGAGCCCTTGTTTATGATGAGTCGGCATAAAGAAGACAAAGATGGTTTGTACAGTACCAAAGGGATCTTATTGAGAGAGGGCCAACAATACACGTTCCTCTCATCATGTCAGCACTCCAATATTGTTCAATTATTCTCGGAAGGTCACTCTCTTCAAGACCAACAATGCCTGTACCACTACTATGAGAAATCATATTACAATACAATTACCTTTTACCAACACTCCTACTACAATACACAATACCGGATGGTGGTTAGCAGAAATAAGCGTCTTTTTCTAGATCACAAGATCACTTTATTCAACTCGCTTAGCTACCTGCTCTCTCACTACATACTCAAGAAATGCTTTTACTTCTCTTTCCCTCGCATCTCACGTATTGTACACAGAAAAATACTGACACTATTACTACTACTACTACTGCTCCTCAAATTAAATGAACCGAAAAGGTCATCTTCGCAAACCAAGTTCAAGTAATAGGACCTCTTTAAAACCAAATCAATCTTGCGAGCGTGTGTGTATATCTCCCGTTCCTCTGACAAATATCTTTTCATGCGATTCATGCTTGACCCGTATTTCAGTTTTAAATGGTACCAGAGTTGCCAGTCCTTAACTAACTTGTCCATTTTTTCTTGAAGTGGATACAATAGTGAGTTGTAACGTTACTCTATCATCAAGCCCATTATATTCAATCAAGACTTTTGCGGAGCTTCGTAAGCCACGTTTGAAAGAAAAGTATACATGTAAATCCATTCATCATTTTGAGACTACAACTAGGCATAAAGTCTCGGAAACTAATTATGAAAGCTAATGAGTGTTTTGTGGAAAGCAGGACGAAAGTTCAGTGTAATACAGTTTCACAATAGACACATACATTTCCATTTGAGAGATACAGATTGTCTAGCAGAGTACACATACAGCCGGTTGTGTGTTCATACGTTCAAAAGCCTCTCTCCAAAGATGATAAAGCAATTTAATAAACCAATTGGTCCTTCGTTTGACAAGAAAGAAAAATGTCAATCATTACACCATCACTGTGTCTGTGTATAGAGCGATGAGATTCACACAACCTTTGAATAAAAGCCACACTACACTTCCATCCTTTCACCTTGACTTGACACTCCTGACAAGCCGTAGTAGTCTTGCTGTCCTGCTGTGATGACTTCTTATAAAGCTACTACTTCTCATTTGTATTTTGCTTTACGTTATTGTTAAGCAAATTTTTACACTGATAAGTGTTCAAGTAACATTTGATGAGTGGGGTAAGTCATAAATGAAGTGAAAAAATCCAACTGCTTAAATACCTTGCTTGAACATTCAAGTTTACTAGAGTCCTATATAGTTTGCTACCTTTTCTACGAACCTCTCCTGTCAACAGCACTACTATGGCGGGTTAGCGCGAGAAAAGACGTCTTGCCGATGAACAGGAGATGCCCT
>JAQGAB010000778.1:0-21983 GCA_034696565.1 Isotomurus graminis | reverse complement strand
TAGTGATTGCGTCTGTTTGACAATCATATTGCACGGTTAAGATTTTGTCAGTGACATAACCTTTTCCAAGGAAAATTATAAATATTTTGAAGCATATTCACAGAACTAAGGTACCTAAGTTCAATTTCAAGAAATGTTATTTTATTAGTCATGACATTTCATGGAATTTGCTTAATTGTTAGTGATAAAAGGTTATTGTAAGGACAAGACGCGCTTGTCAGTTACTCCACGTAGTTTTGCAGGAAGGTACCAAATAGTGACCACAGCGTAGTAATCAGTTACCAATGCAAATAAAGAGTTTAATAGCTTTTTCAATGTCATATTTACGCTTACAAACACAAATTTACTTGAAACGTCAATACTGATGACAAAACTGAACTATTAGCCAAGTGTAAATATTCACATCAGGATAACTCTTGTGAGTTTCTATTCGCAATGCTAGTTTGGTAGGGAATAGTTTCCTTCAGTTGCTGTGCATGAACGGCAAGAAGTGGAACGAAAGCATGCTTAAGTTCGCATTAACCATTAATGTTGGCAGTTTCCACTTAAAACATTCAGGTCCATACAGAGGTCTTTTTGCATCCTTTTGAGCATCATACTCAAGCAAAATTTATCTGAATAAAGCTAAATGGCACATGATTTCTTCCAGTTCAGTACTTTAGTAAAGGAATGTATGCACGTCTTCCATGAGGATAATAATGAGGATTGTTCATGCAGCCTTGAAAAACTCCAGTGAATATATATAACTCACCTACGATGATAATACGGAATTTTTCGAATTCGGATATTCACATAATTACATTGGGTTTCACATTGTTTTTGTAATATAAACTCCACGTAAAAAATAAGAGTGCTGTACAGACAAGAATTTTGTGACTTTTCGTTTCACGAAAGCCACAAGTACCATCCAACCATTGATAGCATGGAAGTTCATGGCATGTTTCAATACAGCTCTTACACAATTCTGGTACAAAAAACACAATGAGAACATAGATGATCTTTAAAAGACGATCTGTTAAAGACGACTTTTCCTTCGTCACACAAGAAGAAGCATACTGACAAGCATGCAAAGTAAATGTACCTTTTCTGCATAAAGTGCTTCACTCTTTCTTTTTCTTATGCTTTACTAATTACATTGACACAAGACGTATTGTATCGCGATAGATCAGTTCTTGTCTAAACTAAATCAGTAGCACACTCAGCGTATACATGAATCTTCACAAGAACAAATGAAGCTAATAGTGCCAAACATTAGTGAAATTGATCTCTCGTCGGGGCAAATAGGCGCACAACTTGGAATCATGCTAGCAATAATAATAGTCTTCCATCATTCACAATCCATCCTCTCTTGCATACGCTTAATGAAATTAGATACCATTGGAGTGACACTTCCCGTAATTACTAGTCATCATTATCAAATTTAAAGGCATTACTCGTTTAGTAATGATTGGACAATGAAAAATTGAGCAAGTGGTCAGACACCCGACGAGAGAATGTACAAGAATTCTGCTACTACACTAATAATGGAATAGTCCAAGTCATATAACATGCTGATTGGACATCCCTGTACCATACCTATTGAGTTGTCTTGCTTGGGAACACAAAGCTTTGTCCTTGACATTCAAATGACCGAATTATCGATTGTTGTCTGCGTAAATGTGATAATGATGATAATTTTCTTGCATACGACTTATCATTTTCCTTTAAGCATGTGGATTTTTTGCGCAAGGAAAAACTCCAACAATACAGAAGTCAATGAAAAACACATTAATGAATACAGTGATCAGTGATACAATATATACAAGTATGCTTGGGCATACTCCTGTTATTATATTATTATCAGATATACAAGGAATGGACAAATTACACATATAAAGTGACTAAAGTCATGATGACTGAAGCTATTGTACATTCTGTAGGGAATAATAATACCAAAATATATGTTGCCAATTTCCTCCTCCATCTACTAGTTTTTCTGTCCGAATGTCAATCAATACAAAAGAACTCAAGGATTTCACATAG
Source organism: Isotomurus graminis (assembly GCA_034696565.1). Lineage (NCBI taxonomy): Eukaryota > Metazoa > Arthropoda > Collembola > Entomobryomorpha > Isotomidae > Isotomurus > Isotomurus graminis. Next base: position 19,961 of record JAQGAB010000778.1, on the reverse strand, counting down.
CGTAATGTAATGTAAGCATAAATCAATCATGCTATGCACCTATATATTTTGATGTAGAAGGTGAAGGTAAAGGTAACATTAAATCACTTTGGTACGAGAGAAACCATTAAACCTTACGAATATACTGGTAATATAAAATTGATTTAAAATCCATCATCTCGTCTCTTCAAGTAATGATGGGTACTGGGTAGTAAGACACACGCCATTTATTTATGATGAAGAGATTTTATTGAATCATGAATTTTACTCATAACTCTGGGGTTTAGCGTAGCAATATAAACTATTGATGGTTTAGATGGATAAATTAAAAATTTTATATGAACACGGGCGTGTAAAAATAGCTATTTGCTTTATTGAAAGTCCACTGAAGTCTTGCGCAAATCTTGGCTTGTGGTTGCACATAAGACAAATTTACTGCAAATTGGATCTACGATTTTACCTTGCTTTCCGAATTCTTAAAGAAACGTAATCAATAAATGTCAAACAGCATGAAGTGCGTGAAGTAGTATTTAGACATATTTTCAAGTGTGAACTAACTTTCTAAATTAAATATTAATTTAAAGTCCTGCTAGTGTGTGGAGTTGAGGAAACCACGTCGATACTACGTGCTTGCAGATTTATTTAATGATTCTAATCAGATTAGGTAGCTTTAGTAGATGTTTGATTTTGAGATTGGGTGAGCAGATTACACGAGCAATTATATTCGAAAGAGTATAATATATTTAAAAGTTCTAGGGAAGGTATAGCGATAGTATATTGCATCTGTGCTTGGGGTCGTTTCATTGAGCTGATTGTGGTAGATGAGATATGGAACTAATTGAACTTGACACTACCTTGAAATGAACTGTGTGCCACTGTCACAAGTTACACATATATGCAAGTTCACCTCAACCTCACCTACAGCAAGGTATTTAATAATAATGTGTCAAGTACCAACACATCTTAAACATTAATTTTAGTTAATTAAATGCAAACAGGCAGATAATGTATGCAGATGTTTTGCCTAGACCATCTTCTTGTGTAAAATAGGTTGTACAAGGTAATTTAAAACAAATAGGTCTTCAATTATGCTACAAGTAAGCTTAAGTGCTGAGAAGAAAATTCGCATGCTTTTAAAAATGATGTAAATTATATATCAACTTGTACTACGGTTCACATCAACAGCCACACCTGCACTGTAGAAGTTTTACAGATCGGATATCTTCCCTGTCTCTTCATTTCCCGGTTTTTTGGCACACAGACAAACAACAGTGTAAATAGCTAATGAGGTTTTTGCTCGTCCGTCTTAAAACTTTTGAAAAAATGTTTGCACTCCAATGTCTAAATAAATACTTTTCTTGTCTGCCACTCAAGTCCAAACATCCGATCCGAGCCTTTTAACTTACGACAGATGACTTCCTTCCTCAACTCTTTTCTGTTGCATTCCTCTTTTGCATTCTATTCCCCTCAATTAACATTCTCTGTATTCTTTTTTATCGAGTTTTATTACTTTTGAATTAGCTTTATGGGACCCAAATAAAAACAATTTCGCAGGGTTTGCTTAATACCATTCACCATTGGGCTAATTTCATCCTTAGTCAATCATTTAAGCAAACAAGACCCATTATATCATGATGAATTGTGATAAAAACTTTCAACATCCTCCTTACTGAATTGCGTGACAAACGCTCTTTGTATTTAACAAAATCCAAACACAAACTGCTCTCGCTACTTATTAGTGAGTTACAGATACAAATAGACTTATCTATGAATGAACCCATCTTTCCAAGGATATTTCAGGAAGGAAATAATAACACAAATGGTCCCCAGCAGAGGAGCGAAGTTAATCTAGTTTGCTTTTTTGGTTAGTTTAGTGGATGAGGAAATGATTTCGTATCGATTGGATGCTATGCACGCATAAAATTCATGGCAAATGGGGTTTAATTTGATGCTCTTACAAGCAGTGTACCACACCCAAGCAATATAAAGTGATAGATGCATTTTCCCACACCATCCGTCATTACTTCTAAAATACAAAATGAAGATTACATATGCAGCCGAAGCAAATGTGATGATGACTATAATGATGATGAGTTCTGTAGATACCAGTGAAAACCCGTTGCAGGCCATTTCATTATTCAGAATCCGAATCAACTAAAGCAGAATCATTCACGGGACTAACAAGAAACACTCACAGAGAAAATACAGAAAACCTCCGTCATCCGTTGTTCTATGAATACTCCAACTACAATGCGTTCAATCACTCTGCATTGTAAAACACATTTGGTACATCTCCAGTCAATTCTCTTGGTATAATCATTCCCTGTGCTGTTTTAATTTACTGAATAAATAGTCCAGATTAATCATAGAGGTGGTATATGAATGGAAATGAAGAGACGAGAATTGTTTACAGTTTTTCATGACTCATTATTTGCGTTTTGGAGTTATAGATCCGTAGTTTTTTGCTCATTAATTCTTTCAAGCAATATGCATCACGATTTCAGCCAACATTGTCCTTATAGATTATTGTATTTGGAATATATTAATAGTGCCAGAAAAGCTCCAAACCGTGCTCTCAGTTCTAGTACAGTAGTTCTAGTTGTAATGCATACAATAATAACCTATCTTGTTTTTGGTGAATGTGATTTTGTTTAAATTAGGGTATTTTTAGAGTAATATAATCCGCTTTTAACTGCCGTTATTTGGCTTGCATTGCACTGTGATGCAATTACAAGCTTGATTAGCAGTTAATGTACGAACAGTGATGTGTTGCAAGCTCACCAGTAATCTTTAAGTATTTTTAACAGAATTAAATGAAATGGTAATGATATGAGTTGAAGACTTTGTGTGGTTAATAACTCGGTTACATAGGTCGAAGTGATTTTAAGAATACCTGGGCAATTGCAAAATTGTTGATTCATAGTAGATATCGGCTGTCGTTGCAGCAAATAAAATCTGACACGTTCAGACTTCGAGGCAGGTAGGTGTAGGTGCGTCAACATAGGAATGTTTAAATGCTAGAACTGGTCGGGTGTGCAAAAAGTAATGGAACTAAACAAATGCAGTAGTCAAGAAAACTCTTAAGTGAATAAGCTAGAGTTGCATTATATTCGGTAGAGAAATGCCCATAACAAAACATGTGTATAAACTCCACCGTTTAGATACTCTACCTTTAGCATACATGTACTTTCTCCCCGTGAAAAATTCAGTGAAACTCACAGCCTGACTTTGAATCGAAACTCAGACGGAAGCATAAAACCCGATTTACCCATAAATTACCGGAAAGCGAAGTAAAAACCTTGAGGAAAATAGCAAACTTGTGAAACTACCGTATCGACATCACCGAATCAACCTTTTCACTCAAAAGGTCCCTCAAATCTCTTTCAATTTCTTTCATTCTATATCAAGTCGGACTTCGTGGCAATGAAATCCATGAAATATTTATACAGTACGAATAACGTGGTGGTAAACCAAAAAAACTTTGTAGGAATCAAAATACATGGGACAAAAGTTTCTTAAATGTACACTAGTTTTTGCGTGGAAAGTAAATTCGAAAAACGAGATTTGATTAACTTTTCACAAAAAATAATTCGAAAATGAAAACGTACCGATTTAATAAATGACAAGATCTAACAATGACGAGACCTTCTTAGTATGAAGAGATTTTTTCTAAGATGCGAGTGCAGAAAGTTTTTTTGAAACTCAAGAACTTTGGCTTTGTCAGATCTCTCAATAAATAAACTTACTCATGGTCGTGTGCTTCCCCAAAGTATTCAGAGTTAGGTCCACAAAAGACTCGAATGTAAACGGGAGAAGTTCTTTAAACTTGTAACATTTAACATTTGAACATTTTACATCGCTCACTTTTTGATAGATTTACGAGAATGAGAATGATACTTGAGCATCCAAGTTCCTAACTCAAGAAGACTCGTGTAGACCGTACACTTTTTGACAAGACTTACACATGTTCTCTTACTACGAGAAACCCACTACAAGCGCTGGCTTCTACTTCTGTGTGTAACAGCTCTCGTACTGTGGCTGTTCTGGAGAATAGAATCTAGACTATACAAAGTGTGAGACCGAGTACAAACCCAGAATTTCGGATTCTATTCCTCTTAAGTTTTAAGTGTGAGATGTGGATTTTAAAAAACCTTACAACTTGGTGGCAGAAGCCACAAGAAGTGATGATAGGAGCTTTCTTTTAAGACATTTAAACTTGGACTCTTAAGTAAGCGACTGGTTTAGCTTTAGCTTTAGACTTAGACCTCTTCGAAGTTTTTCAAAAGTACATTTGTCTACTAAATTGATATGAAAAACTCCATGGTTTGTTGGAGCCAAAATTTTTATCCTGAACCGTGCTTTTATATTTTCCAGGGACTGGGATAACCTCCAGGATCGCATGATGACTGTGGGATTATTAAGCTTCAGCGTGATATGGTGAGTCATATGATCCTGTTGCCTGTGATGAGCACAAAGCTTCTAAAAATTGTTTGTAATATAGTGGCAAAAAAGTAAACTGTTCATCCATTTTACTTAAAGTTTTAAGGAAACTACCGATGAGTTGCAATAAAAGAAGTGTATTTTAGATGGAAGAAACTTCTTATTCATTTAGGAGGACCACCACTGTACACACACCAAAGTGAGAGTGTTCTTGGGAAGAAGTAAACTCATTTTGAACACTTGAACTAAGCCTCAAGTGAAGAACAAATTGCTCGTGAAATACTTTGAGTTTACAAAACTTCACTCCTTCCCTTAAATTGGTTTAATAGATGGATTCTTCTCTCTCTGCTCGTCGCTTCACAATAAACGCAAACCTTTTCCCTTCCTTCTTCAGTTACTTTTCGCTCGTTGTGTGTCCTACACTCGTTTTTATTTCTTGCTCACAGATCGAAATTGAAAAAGGATGCTTCCGGACCACAAACGGCCTTTTAAAGCCATTCTAACCCGAATCGATTTTATCTGCAAGAGTTTCTTTTAAAACTTAAAAGTGCATCTTATAAGGATTTTTTTGCAGACTCTTTCTGATTCGTTCCAGAAATAATGCGTAGTCGTTCTGGTGAACAAACCTGACTTCAAATCTCTCACAATTTTAATTACTACCGTGAATATAAAATATTTTTATTTTGTTACAGAATTTGCTGTCTTTATTTTATTCAAAAGCGCTTTAAGGTAAGCAGACGCAATACACATTGAATAAAATATTTTGTCTTATGAATAAAATGTATTTACCTTAAGAATTAGCAAGTTTGAATGACACTCTTCTGCTCAATGAAGTAAGTGGACAAGGTAGACAAACGATGAAGGTTTTGATCCAAGTTGTAATGATGAGAGAGGTTGGGGACGTGAGTCTTATGGTTTTGATCAAGAATCGAGAAAAATGAGAGACATGGATGGTCAAACAGATTACAGTAAACCACACAGAAAGGGAGAGTAAAGCACAAAATAAGAATAGAAGTCAGTGTGCAGTGTCCTTAGTTCATCAGAGACACTTATCACTTTTGTGCAAAAATCCTTCACAGCTTCTGCACCACAGTACAACTCATTAATTTCTGTTCTCTGCTTGTAAATTTTCCAAGGAATGTAAATAGAATTACTTATATTTGAGGTTTCAATCTATCCTTAAACTTAATTTTGTGTAGTAAAGTAATACACTTCAATTATATGCATACGAGTTATGATGTGTTCAAAGCTAAAAGGAAAAAGTGTCACTGTCTCTGTAGAGTAGTCTTGAAGTGCCAAACTTTGCAGGTAACTTTTTACGCAACGGAGACTTAATGATTGATGTAGATCTGTGTGACGAGAGTTACTACCCAAAGTTTGGTTATTTAACGTGTGTGCAAAATTATAATAAAAACACTTTACACGTACACACTCACTTGAAGTCTTGAAGTACGGGTTTGTAAGAAACTTCAGTCTGAGACAAAGTCTTGAAACATCACTTTGCTTGATCCATAAGACGTGCAACAATGTGAAATGTAATTAGCCCAATAAATTCAGAATTCACCACGGAGTCTCTGTGTCTTTTAGTTTAATACATTAGACAACTCTCTTGTAATTAGAGAAATGTTGAGGGAATTCTTAATGAGAAATTTAATTTAGTAGCAGCCAAAGAAAGGAAGTGTAATATGTATTCTCATACGAAGGGCAGTAAGTGTTGCGTTGCACTTGCTGAAGATGGTAGTGGATTATGACCGAAATGTATCTCAAGTAATGACAAACATGTGCTGTTTCCAGAGAGTTGCACTTGCAAGGATATTTAAACTGTTCTCGTAAAACCGAGATTTTAAACTAATTTTAGACAAGATTGAAATTTAAAAGTTTTACAACTTTCCATACCTTTCAGAAGTTTTTTGCAAGTATGCTTACGAAATCAAAAGGTTATGGAATTCCAAATCGCCCCAACTATATTTGAGATAAACCTACAAAAGGCTTTCCATGGCAGAAAATAACCCTTTGGTATGGTGAAAGAGAAAGCTCTGGTGAACTTTTACTCGAACTCCGATTTCCAAGTCGAAGACACCGACTCTACTCGACTAGGACTCCAAATGATGACTGAAGCTTAGGAGACTGGCAGGCTAGAAGTACATTTTCCCATCAGGACACGAAAACGCTTTTGCCAAACTCACTCGAGCTGACTAGGAGAGAATCAACCAACCCTTCCATTAGTCTGTGAGACAGAAGCAGAAGGTTAGCCTAGTCTTTGCACATAAAATGCTTGCTGGATTACAACATGTAAAGATTCAACACATGCACACAATAGAATTGAGCATTAAAGCAAGGTAAGAAAAGGAAAAATTGCCAAATGCAACCACCACTTTACACACCAACATGACGGAGAGTCCTGACCAGAAAACGGAAAGTCTACCTGGCCAATTTCATTATTCCTGAATGTTTACTTGTTCTGGTCGTTTTTCGGGCAATACATGTTTTACTGTAATAAGTGGCAAACTAGCCAGTTCCATATATTGCGTAAGATTCTTTTCCACGACTTGAACAATTTCAAAATAGAAGTATTTAGACGCTGTAGTAGACATCAAATTCCATTTCTTCTCGAAATATACGCTGTTTTTAAGAACTTGTCGTGTGCTATCCACGAGCTCGTCAGGAAATAAAACAGCAGGCAAGACATGGAAGTAATAAACTTCATACAACTTTGAACCATTCACATAGGTCATGAAAAACACTCTTTTGGAGTCTCATATAGGGATCCACAAAGAGAAAGACCCAGAAAGGTCCATCTGAATTATTATAAATGTACTTAGGACACGGCACACCAATATTTAAAATCTGAGTCGTGGCCGTGATGTCGTTGTTATTACTCCCTTTGCAATTTAAAAGTGACCAATAAATTTTCAATTTGCAAGCAATGTCATGTTGCACAATGCAGCGGAGCAGAGCAAGGGAGCCGTATAGCACCGAGCAGTCCACACATAATGGCATGCATAATAACACCACTGCACTGAGCTATTGAAGCTATTCATAGTTCTATAACTTGGCCAACACACGAAAAAAAGTATAGTGATAGATGTACTGAGGAGAGATACTTTCATAGAACTTATACATCGTACGCCACCATCAGAAGACTATTGCAGAATGTTCAACAAAGGAGAATCATCTTCGCTTCTTCTGTTCCTCCAAGGACTCACAAGTTCTCATTTAATTCTAATCCTGAAAGATTTGTTATCACACGTACGTGTGTAACCTTCTCCAGATTCTTTAATGGTTTCTCAGCGTATGCCGTGCTTTGCTTTGAGCTGCTCTGTAGTATTGCATGTGTCTTCTTATTGTGTGTTTTGCGAAGATGCTACCACACACATTTATACAAGCTAAAGGAATGAATGAGACCTAGTAATATTGGTAGAAGAATTAAGCTTACTTTGGCATATAAGAAAACCACAGGAGCCCAATACACTCTCGACAGATTGGGTGATAAATTAATAGAATTTGGGATTTACTTTGTTTTCACTCGTCTTCTAATGGCTAGAGGGGCTAGAGCATGCATGAAGGAGACGGAAGGAAGGAATTCAGAAACACTGCATCCTCTTCACTTCACTTTGAGTCATTTATTAGGCACCCAATGTGTGCAAAGTGTCTTTGTGTGTGAGACAACATATATTTAAAGGTTTATGTCTTAAGGTCTTGACTCCTTTTAGATTTCCCAATCAACCGAAACACAACACACAGACACAGGGGATATATGAACTTGAACGCTTAAATTGATTCTATTTTATGTGGCATGGCTTAACAGAATAAAGATTGCTTCTTTCTTGGCATCACTAGAAAGGAACCTTCGTACCTTCTTTGCTGTTTTAGAGATTTCCCAGTTCTATATTTTTCCATATTAAATTTCGCTTAGCGCGAGTCTATGGATTTTGGAAGCAACCCTCATCAAGAGATTCGGTGATTAACTCAATATGCTTCATAATGTATTTCCTGCTTTGAATCACGAATAATTATTTATGTCCTACAGTCCAAATAAGTGCAATCCATTAAATACATTATCCATCCATTCACTCAAGTTCGGTAACAAGATCCTCCTCCAAGCAGCATTACTGCAATTGCATTGTACAACTATGTGGCAATATTTGGGCTACTTTATTCTTATCGCATTTTAACCCTCATATTCAGTTCAACCCTATTATGACATCCTGGAAATGAATAGCGTCAAATTTCATTGCTGACTTGCTCATTATTCCAGTCAAAATTATTTGCAGCATGTCTGGATAAAGATTGGCAAATGCCAATAATGTAAGTTGAGACGAGTCAAGTCCGATATGATTGAAATCTAAATCGTCAATAATACCTTAGGCGAATTCCAAGTAACTGAAATGAAGAAAAGTAGACTTTATAAGTGCATCACTCATTGTAACCTCAGGGGAAGCAAACCTACAACAGCACTTGTCTGTTTTGTCACACGGAAATAAAGTTCCCTTGCCTATAAACTACTACGTATCTCAAAGGACACTGATCCCTGAAGGAACACAAAGGCTGTATTCAAGGCTAAGCATTGTCTGCATCCGTACTCAATACTCATTATTCCTTGATCGTGAACTCCAGAGGTAAAAGTAAGTCCCGTTGTTGTCGGGTGCCCCTTAGTATGTTTTCCTATCGTATAAGCCATTTGATTTCCAAATGTCAAAGTCTTTCTCAAGGCCGGAAGGCTATTAACCCTACCTTACGCCTTCATCCTGGATATTCTAAAACAAAACAAGTTTGGGTGTCTCCTGGTACTTGAGGAAAAATGATTCCAGTCAGAATTGACAGTTTAATATTCTAACAGGAATTAGTAAGTACCTATCAGTACTTTGTAGTACAACATTTCACGTGAAAGATACGAATGACTAAGGTAAAAGCTTCCATTGTTGTCCAGCAGTAGCATAGAAATATGCAAAAGAGTGGGTTGAAGCCCTAATAAATGTATGATTACGGAGTGGAGTCCACACATGCAACCTTGAACCTGAAGATTGAACGGTCAAAACCACAAGAACCAAGGCCGGTTTGACCAACCAAAAACAAGTTAGAAGAAACAACACGATGATGATGAGAGATGAGGGAGAAAAAAGGAAAATTTTTAAAGATTATTTCGGATTGAATGATCCACAGTGGAAACAATTCTACATGATCCTCTTGCGTAATATTAGCAAACCTTGTCCAGGATTCCACGTACAGATCGGCAGTGTACAGCAGTCAGATTATTGTAAGGTGGCCAGAATGCTTAAATCTTGTCTAAGTTGCGATCTCAGCTGAATCAGATGCATATGCAAGGTAGGGCATGGAACAAAGAAGGGAGGTGGCAGACGAAGTTATTATTATTTCGCAAACTCATCTCCCGATTGTAGATTGTAAAAGGATAAAAAATTGCAGGTTCAATTGAATCTTGAGTGAGATCAAGAGTCTCCTTTTAATAACCAGATACTGTATATCGAAAAGAATTGGATGAGACTTGCAAGGAATGATGATGAGATGAGCATAAAGAGAAACAACTTAAGATAACTTGGCTTTTCCATGTTGGCTTGACTGGAATTAATTGTGCTGGACACACATTGGACTTGATAAACTAGTCCTTCTTACTTGTGCCAAATCATGCATTTTTCCTCCACTCTTCAATTATGTTTCTTTAAATGAAACGAGTTCGCAAGTCAGGTGCAAAAACCTAATAATTTTATTGAATTTTTAACCCCGTCCACATGCTCATCCCAGGTCTGAATTTCAGGTTTCAATTGTCCAGTAGATTTAATTTAATTCTGATGAGCAGTTGCCTAGATTGTGGAAGAGCGGTATGAATTTTTCAAGGACTTATTGCTCAGTAGATGAAGTTTTAGCTTATCGCCTTTCATATGTGATTCGAATACACGACATATATAGTCACTTATTTTGCGAAATAGCAAGAACATTTCCTTCCGTTGAGCACTCCTCCTCCACAGCAAACAATTCTGTTTATTCATACTCGCAAACCAAAAATAGATTGTTACATCCAACCCATCTAATCTACATGTAGAGTTTTACTTGAACTGAATTGTAAATTATGAATTAGTTCTGTGATCTATACAGTATATAGTTATACATACTAAACATTCAGCAACCTAGCCTCGACTCATTTCTAAGTCCATCCATGTACAAAACGAGACCACGGCGATTCGTACATTTGCATTATTATGCAAGGCTTAATGTGCGTTGGAGGTCACATTCAACAATATCGTTGAACGAACAGAGTTTGAAGAAACGAAAAAAAGTTCTTACAAAAAGAGTAATGCTTATTATATAAATGTGTATCCGTTTTCCAAAAGTGAGCATACAGCTTAGGCACGTTCTAACTAATGATTCTAAATAAGGCAATTGGCATAATATTATGCGTTTCAAATTACAAAAAACTTCATTCTTGAATTTACTCGACCTACTCTAATAAATTCACTAACCAGTGTAATCCATATGTTAATACAATTTTGGAACTAAATTCACTCAAAATTGTTCATGAGTGGCCTCATTCATGGCTTGTATTTTGTACAAAACGATGGTATTGGAAATAATATAGTGCTCAATACAGAATGCTGCTACATTGCTACAGTGAGCTTCACACTTCACAATGAGTCAGGTCCAACATTTAATATAGTTATACTTAAGACTAAGCTGGACGGGAATTTTTGTTTAAAAACAGGAGTCTATTTTAATCGGATTGCTTACATCTACAATCCAAAATCAATAGAACTCGTGTCAAGTTGTTAATTTTCTAAAATCGTCTACGTATTTCATGATTTGTGTGAACAGTGTGAAGTTCATGTAAATGACGATCCTTGGTGTCAGCTTGATTTACCTAACTCACTCATGGTTATAATAACAAGAAAAATAGACGCGTGCTACTCCTTTAAGAGTTAATATGCAATAACTGGAAATGTGAGTTTAATAGGATTTATGTATTCGAATAATGACAAACTGTCCTGCTAGCATATCATACTGCACAAAGCTAATGCAGGAAAAGGAAACTGTTAATTAATTAATTTAAATGTGGCATTCACTTTTAGTAAGAGTCTGTCGAGTAATCTTCACACACAAACATCACTGAAGTAGTAGCATGAGGATGGCATCCTTTCAATACGAGTGCGAATGTTTTTCACTTGCTATTTGGTTTCTGCTTCAACACATCTCGTCTCAGACATAATTTTGCGCTTGACAAGTCCACTATAATATCTTTTATTAACATAACCTTAGTCAAGCACTGCAAAATGTATTCTCATCTGCCAAGACGCAATAATGAAAAGATTATTAATGTTTATTTCCATCAGTGGAACTATATTCCTTGTTCTTCCTGTGTGTACTGCGAACGATACGTGTATGTCATTGTCAACTCATCCTCTTAAGAATACGATCCCTAATCTATCTTCCCTTTGGCATAAAAACGTAAAATAGAAGGTTAGGGTTTATTTGCGCTTGTAGAATTAAGTTATTCGTCATATCCAACAGATTAACAACAAAAGATAACTGATTCTAATTATAAGACTTATATGTACGACGAGGAGATAAAAAATTATTCCCCGTAATCTTGAAACGTAATTTACATGAATCCATTTCCTTATGCCTCAGCACCAAAAGTACAGGATTCAACTCTCTGTGTTAAAAGTTTAAAAGCTCATAATTAAATTTCCATGTGGCTGAAATAAACCTGCTCATCAGTTATTAATGATGGGTAGAGAATTTTAATACGAAGCAACGAGTTAACAATTAATACCACTTCACACAACCCATAACTTTATGAGCTCAGCCCACTCCTGGGCCATACTGAATAAGTTGGAGTGGAGGGGTAGCAATTGTATACTCGAAACTACTTAACTTCATCTACTTCCATTACGAAAGGGAAAAGAGTTGATTATTGGTTCCCAAAAGGTCGTATGCATGTATTGTGATTTGACCTTTGTACATTCTTTATGCTTAATTAAAGTCACAAACAATTGGCTGAAGGATGAGCTGAGAAGAGTGTACGCTCCGTGAATGATTAAATTAATTGTCATTATCAACTCATGAGAATGGATTTATATGAAAATTGCAAATAACTTGAAGACAACCGACCAGTGGAGATTTAAAGTGATCTCCATGCATTTCATACAAGCCTGTTAGATACTTAGCTCATCCACTGATTAATTATTTCTCAATGATAGCCTATCATCGGGAACGCAATTACATGTTCATATAGGGACCAATTAGGGTCACGATTTGTATAAAGCTCACTTGAAGCTGGCTGTGTATGATATAGGGGTACATATTATAATTATCTTCCTCTAGCTGGATAGGAAGTAAGCGATGACGAATTTTTCTAATTCCTGCCTCACGTTTTGTTTAATCTTGCCAAATGACATGACCCCTAGGAAATAAACTGCTATTATATTTCAGTAGTTTGTGTGTGAAATAGTAACCAACTTACGAACTTAACTTACAATCAAGCGGACTTTCAGTCAGGAATAATGTGCAAAATAATGCGCTGGATGTAAAGAGTTAACTAAAGTGTGAGAAAGTCGTGCTACGAATTCCCATCAAGGTTCCATGAGTAGAATCCGGAAATGAATGGACACAATGCAATACAAACAACTCATCAGGCTACGTAGTATGCTGCAAGTTGTACAGTTGGTTTAAAGTTCTCGTGTGTGAGTGCGTTTTGAATATAAAACATCAAACTCTTGATTACAGTGAGACGATTGAGGTCTAGTGCTATGAGAAGTATGAGAACGCATAAGATTAAAAAATATACAAGAAAAAAAGTAAGCTCCAGGGCTTCCGCATTTTTATTAGTCGAGATGTCTGGTTAAATGGTAATCAAGTCTTAGATTTTATTTAACACACCAATGCAAAAACGAGATAACCCTCAACCATCTAATCATGCAAGAATTACACAATGCACTACCAGTACGAGAGAGTTTCACAGATTAGGAAAAACTGCCATATATGCGAGTAGAAACAGTTAGATAATAAATTATTGGGGAATTCATCCGTGTCCAGATGTCTTTCCGCAAAACCAGTTGCGTTAAGTTTATAACCAGAAGTGCGTAATGCGTAGAGCATTAAGAATTCATTGCACGACTCCCTACCTACATCCGATGCGTGCAAATGGCTCTTCTGAGATTCGTAACGGAACTTTGATCGATTTCCGTGAATATGGCTGAAGAGGTTTCATTGATCTTAGAGTTAGCTTCGATTACAAAATTGCCTTTGCTGAATTCATAGTGAAACTTAAGAACAATAGTACAATAAAATTACCATAATTGAATCTCTGAAAGTCAAAGTCGTTATAACACAGTTCTCATTACTTCTCATTTACAAGATAACTCTGTGTCAGCGTTAAGCGGAATAAATAAGACTGAGATTTTTAGTTCAATTAGTGTAAAAGAAGGTATAAAACGATCTCCCAAAATATAAAAACACATACAACAAATGACTTAAGACATAAGAGATGCTGAAACTAAAGCTCATTTGGCCAAACTTCGTCAACAGGTATCGGGGTTTTGACGTATGTACATGAGTACAATACATGCATGGAGAATTTGGAGAAAGTGATATGCTTCAAACGAAAAGCCCTGTATCCTACTAAAAGCAGCTTCAAATAGTACTTTGCTAGATTCATGCATGTTTTCCTTGTGTTGTGTACTCGATACCGAGAGCGTAAAGATTAGTGCACATAGGTACTTGTTAACAATTTAATGTAAAAACGAGTACGAAATTCTGCTCTGGCTTCAAGTTTCTTTGTAATGTAGGACTCAAACACATCTCAAAGATGAAGGAATAATCAGCCAACTCAATCGTTAAAATCATCAAACAGTATTTCCAGAATTTCAGAGTCAATGAGTTTCTTGACATGTCAAAGTCACAAAGGGCTTAGTTGGAAAGCATTATAGCTCCAAGAGATGTTTGCAGGGATTGAAATACATTCCCATTAAAAATAATTAGAGCACAGTAATAATCTACTAGAACTACGACGACTGGGCAGATATATGTGAAGCAGTAATAATATGTCGATTTCAAAGTTTGCTTTACAATGAAGTAATAACTTGCACAGAGATTTGTATTTGTATATTATTAACAGCCAACAGCAACTATTTGATCTTGTAAACCGTTGTTAATCGAGCGGGTAACCTGTCCTATAGAAGTCAGTTAACATATTCGCATGAATCCAATTAATGGATATAAATGTACCCTAACAAGCTGTTTGATCGTTGTTGAACATACAAGATACTTTACTGATAAACATAATTAGAGTACCGATTCGTATAGTTCATGCATGAAAATCAACGGCATCTAATTATTCCTCATCAAAAATCCTGCTAAAATACAGATTTAAAAGCTCATTACAAATTGTTACAAAACCACCAGCACAACCTTCAACCCAGGTTTAAAAAAGCCATTACAAGAGCTTTCAATAAGTACAAGGCAAAGAAACCGTCGTCTTCATTTCATTGCAATGTCCCAACATAGAATTTTTCTAGCTACAACCTTGTCTCAAATCCATCTCATTATTACAACGAATACACCCAATATTACAAAACTGTCGATAACTGACTGAACCAAGTGTCACGAACAGTAAGTACGCCAAAACTTCCATTCATGCAAATCATTATGTGCACCCATTACCCGGGATCCTTTTAACAATCTTTGTCGGATAAAGTACAGCAGGTGCTTCTCATTAAATTCTATCCCTTCTGCTTGTTTACACTTTCCTTAAAAATAAACTGAGATTCCCTTATCTTATCTATCATGTCTTGTCTCTACAATAGTTATGTCATCTTGCATTTGTCGTGAATATTTTGCACCACGATCAACCTCATGAAACAACTTTGTAGCCCAGCATCTTACATAGATTACATTATCTTGAGTCTAAATCCAGGTTCAGGTGTCTAACAGTTTCTTTCCATTTCCAAATAATACTCAAACTGGTACTCAATAATAATAATCCATACATTCTTTAACTTATGCAGATGACACTGAAAACTAAACTCTGTCGTCCCAAGAAGGTATTTTTGTGACATCTGGCCCTAATAAGACTTACCCTGGAGAAAGAAGAGATGGGACACTGGGACGAGGGAAAGCTGAGACTGACGATGCCCCACTGCAGTGCTTTCTCTTGCGCCCACCGACCGGGAAAATGAAATGCATCACAACAACCCTCTGCTACAGGTTTGCAATAGCCACGGCACTTCTCACTTTCTTCTAATTAATTTACCTAATTAGCATCAGAGTTACGTGAATTTTGCAACTCCATTGTGATCTGCCACTTAATGAGTAGTTGGTTTGGTAGACACATCCTACCATAAGGAGTTTGCTGGAGTTACACCGTGTAAGACAGCAACGTTGTTTGTGTATCTTTTGTACAAGTATTGTTGTTTGTGATTTGTGGACAAGTTAATGTGCGAGCTACTGGGGGCTTTTAAAACCGAACGACAGGGGGGAGGTCAAGGCTGGAAGGTCAAAGTTGAGGTATCAACACGATGAGCTGTAAGTTCAGTTTGAATTAGGGTATCCTTTGTTTGTCATAGCTCATAACTCTCGGTCATTTTGTTTAATTCATTTAGTTGTGTCAGGGAATAATGTTCGGGTGTCGGGTGTGGATTGTATTTAAACGACAAAGCATGTGGTCAATTAATATGTTAAACTGTATTATTATTAACTTGGACTGAGAGAACTTAAGCGCATGTTATTAGTTCTGAGCTAAAGCTGTCAACACGCATTGCGGATTGAATTGTGCTCAGAGATCAATTCACAAGACCGACCAGGTTCCGCAGTGTCAGTCACATTAATATTTATAAATATTGTAAATGATTGTTACAGGAAATCTACAATATTGTACAACTATATGTGAGGCCGTGGACATCACAAGTAAAAAGAAATTGTCTTCGGACATGAAGATGGTTATCCTGCCGGGGGGTGGGGGTAACAAAGATGAGGGGGTGAGTAATCCAGCTACACCCACCACCAAGTCACCAAGTAGCAATAAGGTTAGTATACAGCTTAATAGGACATTCATTAAGTAATATTTGTGTGGTTAAAGATGTAGTGTGTATATATTAGTTAAAATTAATATTCGTGTTGGTTGTAATCCCATATTATACAGACTGGAGCCACAAGACCAAGACCCCCGGCCCTTTGGACGGTTAACGAATGTAAATTATGGCTGGCAAGACATTGCGGTGACCTAGGCGTTCAGTATTCCGAATTGTTCCATAAGGTGAGTGTCTAATATTCTAGTTTCATAATAGTTTTGTGAAACAGGTTAACGATACTTAATCAAACAATTAGTTGAGAATTTCGTTTTCAAATATGTTTTCACTATTTCCCATTTGCTTAATAATGGAATATCGTACGCTGTTAGTATATTTTCAGGCATAATAGTAATAGTCATATATATCATCAGTATCAGTCATGAAAGGCAAATGGTCTGTAATAATTTCGGACAGATGAGACCCTTTCTTAATTAAAATTAAGTCTAGGATGTTTTTCCTTTCGTTCTCTAGTTCAAAGTGAGAATAATCTAACGAATTTCCCCTTCTGCAAGATTGCTTGTAATTTTTCTTTCATCCGTTTGATACATGTTAATCGAAAGTTTATAATCCTGTTAGAGATTCCGTGGTAGGCATTCCCTATTAGTTGTATTCATATAAAGTTCTTTCAAAGTTCAAAGCCTAGGTTTCGTTTGAATGACATGGTAGTAACACTAAAGTAGAAACATCTCTTCAGAAATATTTCTACAACCGCACCGCGCGTTCTGGTTCTTTCCTACCGTATCTTACCGAAGCCGTGTAACTGTATAGTACTGTATAATAAGGGCTGTAGGAGGTCTTGCTGTTGGCATATTTTAATTCAGTACTTTAAGATGTTGTGAATAAAAGTGGATATTGACTATGCAGAGTAATAGGCGCAAGAAAGAGAATAAGGTTACCCCGTGAGAAATGTTTCCCTTTCTCAATCTCATCCTAGACTTTGATCACTGGAGTGATTTCTTGAGTCTTTCGCTGAGATAGAGAACGAGAAATGCTTTTCGTTGAGTTCAGATGAAAGGATGAAGTAGTTGAGTTTTCTAAGAAAGAATATTCTGAAGCCATGATAGTAAATACAAGTATGCAACGTAGGACTTAGGACTTGTGACTAGACTACTACAACTATAATATTTCTGTTGAAACCTCCCTGATCTGAGGGCAACAGAAGGAAATGTGTCTCTTACACACGGTCATTTCATTTTTAATGTTTTCTCTTTTCTCATTTGTGTGTTGTAGAATAATGTAAATGGGAGATCATTGCTTCGGATGAACTCTGGAGCTTTAGAACGAATGGGGATATTAAATACGCTCCACCGAGAAGAAATCTGGAGAGAAATCATCAAGCTCAAATTAAAATCCGACATTCTAGAACTCCGGGATTTGGAGTCACAAGTTGCCTCTTATAAATAAAAAATCCAGCTCACTTCTAAAGTCACGAAACAAGATGGAAAAGGACGAAGAGAAAGCAGCAAAGAAAATTCCTTCTTTCCCAATTGAGATATTTACTCCCTTTTCCTGTGTACCTTATGTAATAATATTACCAGTTTATCCTCGTGTGTTGTGTTTAGCTTAATTTTTACTCGACAACTGTTAAAAATGTAAATCAATCACATGTGTACCTCAATCAAACTCAAGTAGAAGCATAAGTAGTCAATATGCAAGTTTATCTATGAAATGTTTATACTGACTGAGTGTATAAGACGAGATAGTTAATGCTAAAGCTGTCCTAACTTGATGTTTTAGATATTGTTTTATGACACTAAATATCATGAAACAGAGGTTACAATAATACTCCTCGTTCGTTACCTATTCCTTATAATTAGAGAAGGAGTCATGTATCCTAGTCATAGTTAATAAGCTCCATAGCTCCGTCTTGTTATTTACCTATATCTCTTAACTGTCTTGCCTTCACATACAAACTTTACCTTGTTACACTACCATATTTCATGTAGTACAGTTGAATACATGAATATCTTATGCTATCCTCTATCAGATGAGTAATGTAAAAATTCAATATGTCGCATCACACTGGTTTGTTGATGGGGTGAATTTTTCGCTGTGAAGGAATTTTACTAGTGTATGCATAATTTTGCACGATATTCATAATAAGTAAAGAGGCAACAACAGGGTTACAGTACGTACATATAGTTGTGTGAAGTAGACAATCGGACCACAAAGAAAGTAGAAGTATGCGTGGGGAGAAAGTACTAGTTGCACGACATCCATATTCCTCACTTCGTTTCTTATATCGTGGCGTGATGTGAGTCATTTGTTCATACTTTACGTGTAGCTCTAACTTCTTCATTTGATGGAAAGTGTGTGTGGAAATGTAAAACTTCTTTAATTAAATGAAGCTTAAGTACCTGTTCTTCCACTGCTGACTGTAGTCTGTAGATGAGTCGTTTACTGTTTTGTACGTGATCCGTTGCATTTTCTTTGCTATTTCAGGACTTATAAAGATTGTTATGTATTCTATACTTTGTTCTGAGATTTAATTTAGTTTTAAACTTTTGTTATATCTACTTGATCCTTAGATCCATCCTAATGGGTTTGTTTCTCCTTGAAACTCAGTTGCTGGTATTGGCTCTTTATTGTGTTCTGGAGAAATTACGACGAAGGTTATTGTCTTGTACGAAAAAAGGGATTACTCCACACTTTTGTCTGTAATTGTGCAAAGGAAAGCTTCATGCTATTTCTAACTAATTAAGTTCTCTTATTGTTAGTTCGACTTTATGTTTGACTGACTTCTATCAAATTAAACACAAAATGTAAAAATTCATTTAAGAGTCAACGAAAAGTGATGTTTGCTATTACATTTCGAAACTTGTGGCAGTCCTCTGACTTATCTCTGTGTAACCTAAACTTCTGTCGGCCTTTTTTGTTGGACTATCGTTGATGTGATTAAAATGTATTATTAATTGATGTATACCTAATGACTTAAGGAGGAAATACGTACTTTTAGTTTGGTAATATAAACTGATGAAAATATTTATATTTTTTACTCACCATACTCTGCTTTACTATGATAATGACAGAAAATAAGTGTATAATAATTAGTGCAGATGATTTAACGGCACCTGTTTATCCTTCAATGTAACCGTTGTGATTGTAGGAATTTTGCTGTTGTGTGGAGTATCGGTATAGGTTAAAGGTTAACCGATAGAAAACATCATTCAAGAGCTGGCTGAAAGAAAAGCTTACTACGCGTTAACTGGAAAAATTCGAATAATTAAGTTGGATTTGCAGGACATACGGATCGATGCTAGAGGCTTCAAATGCAACTTAATCTGCCAAAAGTGTTTATAATATAAGTCAAGGGATGATAAGTGAACTGAAGCAATTACCCATCTCATTGCAATGTATAATAAAAACTTGTGAAGATGCACATCAATCATTTGCACTATTGAGAAACGGAATCAGAAGTTGAGTGGACATTGAATTTTTATACCGTGATATAATTAACGATTTCTG
>JAQGAB010000777.1:0-21986 GCA_034696565.1 Isotomurus graminis | reverse complement strand
GAGAGTCGTTTCACAGGGTTACTCTTGCATGTAGTGGTGGTTTAAAAGTTAGAAACCCTAATAAAGGGTATAAATATGCGCTAGGGTTCTTCTTCTTTCGTGATTCTCGGCTAAAAGTAAAAATAACTTGAGATTTACAAGTGTGGGACCGGTTTGAGCGGAAACTATTTTTAATGTAGTGCAACAGAAGCACAAAAGGGTTTGTTTTCAGCATAGTCTCTCTCATTCTTCTTGATATGGTCGTTACTTTCAACACCAGTTAAGGAGGGATACATTTCGTACATAGCTGGGGTTTGTGAGTGTCTGCGTAAGAAAATCAGTAGCACTGGTGGAGGTGGATTGGGAAGCTTACAGCGTTACAATAAGAAATTGGGTTTTATTAGAATGAAACAAAAAGAGTCAAGTTGGATGGTAAGAATACCCAAAGGAGGTTTAGAGAAGGTCCTACGAAGAAGCTCCCAAAAGTAAGTCAAAGTAGGCGTAAGGCTTGACAACGATGAGCTCCCTAATAAGTGAAGAACTTCTGTCAGTAGACACATGAAATCTTACGGGTTCTTTGAGAAAGGGGAATTTGAATCGTGAAATGTAACGTGTCTCGGGGATTATTGAATGATACATTTAACAAGTAGGTACTGGTGTAGCAAGTGCATTACCGCAGATCTTCCGTAAAATATGTTGGAAGATGGACATTTATGATTTAAAAACCCAACGGGATTTTAAAAGCCACCACAAGACACATTTTACTAGAACTAATACTGCGACTCAAGCAGTACCTCCTACACCTCTTTTGCATACCAGCATCACTAACAATCTCATAGACAAAAGAGAAAGAATGAAAAATCGTGAGGGATGGAATGATATGAATCGCTTGTCTTATCGAGTTAATTAGCGTTTGGTTTATTTGGCACACTTTGATCCAGACTAGAAAATGACTCTTCTATCACTCGCAGACTGGTTTAAATAAATTGCAATTAAATAGCCTGTTCAATATATACAATGAAGGTAGGAATCTATAAACCTTTTTGCATGGCTAGCCGAGGTAGTTGGTGGTTGGAGGAATTGGAAGTTAGTGGTGGTGGTGGTTGACGAGATTGAGAAGGCTAATGAGATTGATAAGTTCCTGCTCTCTTCTTTTATTCTGTCTAAGATGCTTCGTCATGTTGATGTTCATTACACCTCAAAGGCTTTAAAAGTCTGCTATACTTAAGGGAACTTCTCATCCATCTCTTTCACTCTATTCTTTAATCTTTCTTGAGACAATTGACAGAATTAGCGTACCAAAAGTGTTTTACTATTTGTAGTAGTCACCACAGTTGTAATAGGTACAAGAACAGAGTTTGATTCGTAGTGTAGTAAATCTCTCTATTTAAACCTGCAGATAAGTAGACTTCCATTGCCATTGCCACTAGTCACTTGTAGTGTAGTGGTTTGCACGTTTTTGTGTTGATTCTTGGAAGAGTTGTGTGAGATGCATGAAGAATTGATATAAAAGTCTGACTAGTTTTTTCTTCATCTGGCTGGTCCATCTCTCTTCAAATGCTTACCTGGCTGCCAGGATGATCATTGACCCGAATTTTTTGCTCATTCTTTTATATAAAATACACTCTTTGTCCTTACCTACATCCATAAGAATAATACAAGATGCGGTGGTGGCAGTGGTGGTGGATATGATGAAAAAGATCGTGTTGCCCATACAAATTCCCGACCAGCTATTCATTCTCCACAGCATCCAATGCTAAATTCCTCCCTCCTGAAATCTCATCACAGAGGCTCATCCGCTTGCTTACTTCTCTAAAGATAAATCGGATGATCTTTTATTACTCTGTCTGTATTATCTTAAGTACAAGTCTTATTGAGAGTCAGACTGAGTTTGCGAGATAAACAGCCACACCACCAACAGACACCAATAATACTCTCCTGGTAATTGACTCAAAGGCCTCATTGCCATCAAAATACATGGAGCACAACTCTGGTTGGTGGTGAACGATGTAAAAGTATGCAGATTCCTTGTCTAGATAAGCACATTTACTTTCTCGCAATAATCTCTCTTCTGTGTGTGTCTCACTGTCCGTAAGAGTTGAGAGACAGGGAACGCTTTCCTTCTCTGAGATCATCTCCGTAAATCTTAGCTTTTAGACATCTTGACGTCAATGCACAAGAACTGACCGGCGTTTCTACTTGGTATGCATACATATACATACCACAGAGTTCCTCCTATGTTGTAGAAGTACCATTGCTTAAATGTGCATGAAACTGATAACAATAATTGACCATGACCTACCCAACACTTGACAATCTCTAATCACACCTAATTCTCTAGAATTTTTCCAAAGTGGGGATAATTGTAATGAAAGATTTGGGAAGGAGGAGTGTTCACTCTGTTTTTTCACTTCACCAACGCTTAGGCTTGAAGCATAATAAATATGATGATGATGATCATTACCACATCTTCGTTGGTGTGATGGACAGATATGCATGCAAACAAAGTAAAATATGCCTGGGAGATAAGAGAGACGGATGGTGGACTGCACACGGCATAATAACCGTCTTCTTCTCGAGTTGTTGTTAGCCGACCAACTGCGTGTGAATGTGTGGCTGTCTGTGTCTGATGGAATAAGTCTTTTATATCAAATACAAGATTTATGCTGATTAGACGAACAGGCGTTTTCTGCCGAAAGAAAGGGGTTTTCATTTACATTATTTACGAGAGAACCAGGAAAAGTGTACATGTGACTTTTACCATTTTTACTCGTTTTACCGGAAGACTAGGCAAGGTAGGTAATTATTTGTAGTCTGTAGTAGAAGTCTGTGTGAGTGTAGTGATTTGTAGTCTTAAAATTACTTTTTGCATACATTTAACCCTCGCATTTCATGGTCTTTCGAAACAGTCAAGCTAATTAACGGATTTCAGGTGTAAAATTGTATTCATTTGAAAATATTCAGCTAAGGAGTTCTGAGAACTTTGAAACTAAAGGAATTTTACAAAAAGTGCCAATCTAATGGTACAAGAAACTTAATTTAAAACATAATTAAGTTCTTAGGAGCTAAATAAACAGTAGTAGCATTTCTTACAAATATTGACTTCTTGGGCTTTTTAATTGGCTTTTAATTCATATGGAATCCTCTAAACTCGTTTCCGAGCAAAGTCACATTTACAGCAATTAAAGAAATGTTTGCAGCTTAAATCGTCTAATTAGCCTGACCAATCTAATAATACGATTTTGCAAGTGCTTCAGATAGTATGAAATGCCCAGCGTTATCAGCCTCACTTGAATCTTGAAGAATAATAGTCCTTACTTCATAATGATAATAAAACCACGATGCAAAAAGATAAGAAGAATGTGGAGTTTAGCCATTTGACCATTTGAACATGTACTTTTCATTCCCCAGTTTTTGCTTTACTAATCTGCGTGTACGTTGTATCAAATAGTTTATAAAGATTCATTCTCACATGATACACCACACCAGCATCAGAATTCATAGGATGATCCTCACCCACCACCACCAACCCCACTGGAGGTTGGCATTGGGTTCACCTCGCATGGCAATATCGCATGTAGGTGCGTAAAAGCCTGAGATGTGATACTCTCAAAGAATGTATTTAATTTAATGATGAGTGGATACACAAGAGTTTGGGAGCATCACAAGCGAATAAGTTGCAAAGCCGGTTCCAGCATGAGATAAGTCCGGTTTGACATGGAGTATTATATCAAGTACTGGGTATGTAGGTAGATCAGCCTTTCTTTTTGTGCACTTGTTGCTTGTACAATTATTCACATTCAGCCCTGGATAAGATAAGTTATTGCGTACTGGTTCATTCGTATGCAAGTGAGGTGAGCCTCAACCTCACAGAGCTGAGCTGCTAATAAAGAAGCTTGTTTTGAATTGAATGTAAGTTAGTAGAGAGTAAGCGAATGTTAATCTCTCTTATCAAAAAAATATACTCTTCATCAGTAGATATATATGATATCTCCTACTTGAATCGACTAGACACAAATAATCAACAAATCCACTTCAATAATTGTACAACAAGCGAACAACAAAGTTTTATTGCAAAAGTTAAGGATGAACGGAGGAATGTAGTGAGAATTTTATATTCCATGCATAAGTTCTTACTTGCAAAGACGTTCTGTGCAAATACTCTGCAACTTGAGGAATCATAATGGCACATACATCTCGTAGTATGTAGTATTGTTCCTATCTGAACAAATACAGTCTCACATTTATAGACATGGACAATAGAAAAAGTTGAAAAGATTGACAGGCCACTGTATGTTCTCCTGTCTACGTGTTTACGTTCCTTTGAAACTCCCAACTTTCAAAAACTTCAACAGACACACACACAAAAACACATTCACATAAAGGAGGAAAGTGTATGTAAGAATATAAAAATTGTCTAGAGTTATCTGGTTTAAAGCCAAAGTACATATTGAATTAGATGGCAGATAGCTTTGGGTTAGAGGGAGGAATGCTCTGGTGGTATTCCAGGAGGAGTGTGATGAATAAATATTTAATTATTAATGTCAAGCACATTGCATAAATGTTTGAGTGAGAATAATCCACACTAAATACTTCCCAACACGGAAATACGAGTTGGTGTACATAACATTTCACTGTACGTTAAATGATTGATATAAGTAATAGAGATGTGATTAAGTCTTTTTACCTTTCCACACTCTTCACTTGTAAATCCATCCAAAACTTGTGTTGATTTAACAATGGCTTTTTTGGATGAGATAAAAATTATACATGTCATGTCACCACCACCACGACCAACTACTTTGGGTAGTGATGAGCTTTACTTATTACTTGTTTGCTTTTGTATTTCGAATACATAAAGGACACACAGACAGACGACGATTATCATGACGATGATTTGCATGAACATATTGAACACTCGAGTATCCATCACGGTCCCATCCTTCCTCATTTGAATCTTCTACTTTACCTTACCAGTCACCGGTTGCACTCCATTTAATTTTTAAAATGTGACCTAGAATAGCAAGGTTTTGTGGAAAAACTCATCCGATCATCTGATGGAGGTGGTCGCATTATTCATTGTTTGATTAGGTGAAGGAAGAAAGAAAAAAGTTTTTCACAAGGAGATCACGAATATGGTCTAATTTTGGCAGAGAATAAATTATTCGTTTATAAAAAGCCCTGACAGAAAAAGAACCACGAACAGGATTCTTTCACTAGAACTCTGTTTCATCCATTTCCAATAAATTTTTCCCCGTGTCGCTAAGCCAAAAGGTTTAGAATATTCTAGTGGTTCGTGTACACGTTTTTAAGCATATATAACTCCATACCGAGAAAATGTTACCCCTTCATTCAGCAATTTTTTCACAAGCAGAGTGGGTCGCATGGTTGTACATGGTCATAGGTAGAAGTATATTTTTCAGAGCAAATCTCTTCAATGAGACGGCAGATTATAAACTACACACAAACTAATATTGTTTTGATGTGCATGACAATAATAATTTAACTTGTGTAAAAATCATGTTGGACTACGTTGTACCGTGCAATATGCATCATCGTATATTTTCCTGTGCTTACACACACATGAACATATATACTTACATAAACATACACACTCGTACACACACACACTAAAATTATCCCAAAGTTTTCTTTTCATTTCACATTTAATAGCACCGTTTTTAATGTGTATGCTCAGAGGATATTAAAAAGAGAAGAGTTTTATTTCATTGAATAGGCTTTGTTTGAATGAAATGACTTTTTGTACTTTGCAAATATAGGCCACACTCCACTATATGCTACAATTACAAACAAACTCCCCGAAAGTACTTTTATATTTTACAAATCTACGTCATCAGATTCACGGCATGAAGGAACAAATCTCAACATCATTCAGAAAGGGAGAGAGAGAGAAGAATGACGCTGTAGAAAAGTGAACTCGAACAGGAAGCTGCCGTTTTGTTCTTGTTGAGTTGACAAAAGTGTATCAAAACACCGGGTGTCCATCAAAAGAAAAGAAAGGCTCGTAAAACTGCACATAGGGATTGGCAGTTTATTAGCATTCTTATATTATACGAGTATTGATATGGACGATGATTGTTATTCTTCAGCTACCTTTGACTTTTGGATGGAGGAGCTACTACTACCAGACTCACGTTGTATTGTTGGAAAGTTCCCAATCAATCAAATAGTAAAATAGAAATCGAGGACTACCCAGCCTTTTATTCACTAATTCACTATGTGTTTGAAGCATCAACTTTGCCTACTTACTACTACATACCTTCTTAAGAAAGATGTTAAGCGTAGATTGTGTCCAAGTCCCAAAGTATTCATTTTTATTTCCCCACTTGACATCACCTTTGACTTGTTTTTCAAACAAGCACGCAGACAGATAGGCGAGAGGTAATCAAAGTCAAAGTTTAGAGAAAGAATGGCCCTTCAACTGCGATCTCAATTTGTAATTTAACGGCATTTAAAAAAGTAATGAGAGAGGTGAGATGAGATGCGTGAGTGAGGGTGAGGAATGTGCACTTGTACATATCATTTTAGTACATTATCGAGACTGAGTATTGAACTATTATCGATTGGTATTTGGCAGTGGTGGTTGTGATGATCTAAACAAGGATATTAGTATTGGTAGTTGTTACTCAGGTATGAAGAGAGAGAGAGAAGACGTCATTCGAAGAAGAGTTATCGAGATAAGATCATCAAAATGAGATGAAGTAGAAGACGACTGGGTGTGTCCACTTCACTTCGTTTTAAAACCCCCACTGACTTTTGGAGGAAAGTCGCTCTCCTTCCTATCGAACTGATTTATATTTAAAGCCAAGTTCACAGATATTCTGCATGCATCCGTGCGGTTGAAGCTTCGAGCGATGCAGCTCAGCAGTAATAATAATACATGTGGTTTGTCTTTGATGTTTCATCGAATGAAATTCTTCTCGTGATTTTTTTTCTATTTTTCTATCGCTCTCAACCGTACTCAATAAGTAGATTCAAGTAGAGAGGAGGATAAGCCTTCGTGTAAATGCAAAATCCCCTCTATAAGATTTTTAGACTTCAATTTGTCCCCAGGCTTTTAGAACAAATAGACAAGCACGAAATAAGTTTGTTAAGATGATAATTTTACAGTCGGGTTGTGTTTTTGCATTCAAAGAACTTTATAATGCATATTTGCACAGCTAGAGACATGGCATTTGATACAGTTAATGATTGATGATTAATTGACGCTTAAAGAAGCGTTTAATGAGCAACCATTATTACATATATTTGTTTAAAGATCCGGCAACGAGCGAGATCAAATGGTCTCGTTCATCTTTTTAGCAGGTTTTCTTTTCTATTTGCTTCTGTCTAGGTGTAATTTCAAGACGGAAAGAATGTTGTTCCTTCATCTCTTAGTGTTTGCTTGCGTATTTTGCATTTAAAAAAAGCTCAAGCCGCTATAACACACGGTGCTAAGAAAGAAACAACATGTTGGTGTTCGATGCAATTAAGGAGGGGGTTGGAAACATTGCACTAAACAAGTTCTCATCTCAGATAAATTATTATTTTATCCATGCTATACCTAAAAATCCTGATTTCTAAGGAATTCAAAGTGCCTCCCTCCCCCTCTTGCCCTCCTGGATTTAATTCTCGTCTCAAAGTAGGATGAGTTGACCCTTCCGTAGGACTTTTATATAACAAGAAGTAGCTATCGTCTCATCTGTTTCTTCTTCATCGTCTCAGAATGATCTGCATATACTCCGTGCATTCAGATATACGAGACAAATTATACATTTTACACACAACACATTTAAAAGTACAAGAAGATCTTTCCTTGTACTCGCCCTTGACGATTTTTTATACCCGAAAAGTCGTACTTCTTATTTTTACTGAGTAATCCAACGAGTTTGCTTCTACTATAGTAGTAGTGTAATAGTAGCGCAAATCAGTTTTAAGACGAGATCATATCAGTATTATTGGGTATTGACCAAAGAAGATTAGACCAAGGAAAGACCATAAATTGATTCATTTGTCAACGACCAAGATTGGAATAGTCAGTGGAATGCAACCAGATACTCTCAATATAATATGGGAAGTAATTTTCATAGACTCAAAAAATTAGCATGCTCTTCTCAGGCAGTTTATTGGAATTAAAGAATTCCTACCTGGTTGGGGTTGTCAAAAAAGTTTCGCAAACCACAGTGTGTTGCTCACACAATTGAATCCGAATAACTTTTATTTGGTTTACAAATACAAGCATGTGTACATGTGGTACATTTTTGTTCCAACTCTCTCGGCACTCCTCAACTCTCAACATATATAAAACCTTGATTAAGCACATATAACCAAAACCCGATGTAAAATGTATCTGCGAGCATAAAGATTACCTTTCAAAGACTTTCTTTTGCTCGAAGCACCAATAAAAGAGAGATACAAATTGAGATAAAATCGCAGTATCACTTGAGTTCATGACGAGATAAATTGCAACAGTGATTAACCAACGCTCATAGATGTTGCACACACAGGACAAAGTTTCATTTGGGGTGGATAAATGAATCTCCACTTGTTAGTACAAAGTCATGCTTACCTGTCTACTTTTCATGTGGTCCGTTCTTGTAATTGTCAGATTTTAAAAGCCTGTGTGTGAGAGACTTTCTCAAAAACGTTGTAATCAAAAGAAGGATTTAAATCGAGATGGAAGGGGATAATAATTAGAAGAGGAAGAGAGGGGAATTTAGACAGAAGAGAGCTTAAACTCTTTAAACTTATGCACAGTGACTCGTGTATTTTTCTCACATTCAATCATTTACACACTCAAAACATCATTCACACTGATAAACTATTGAGGCTATTTAAGACGAAGTAGGGAAGGACATCCTAACAGGCACATCATCGTCGTATCACCCATACCAATCTTTTAGGCCCACAAGAAGAAGAGCAATGAGGAGTATTGAAACACTTTACAAGAATTGCGAGTGCCATTGCCATTAATTGTGAAATGTTGCGAATGCCGGCCGGCGTGAGTTTTTGCACAGCAATCATACTCATCATCATCATCACCCTTTAAAAAGTAGATTCACATAACTTCTCAACTAACTCACACACAACCTCATTTCATTCCGGATAAATAAACTGCTCATTATTTATGATCCCACTCGTTACATTTTCTCTGATAAAGTCGCACAATATTCTGAATATATTCCAAACAAATTATATTACAGACCTAATCTTAATCTCCTTTACCAATTAAATCTCTAATTTTCCGTGCCTTATATAGCGAATCTCCCATATACTTCTCTGATTGTGAGTAAATTGTGTGGTTGGAGTTTATATCAATTAATTTTGGACTTATTCTCTTCGTTATACTTATCACACTTACACACTTGAAGCTCATCATTACCAGTCTACACTCGATGTCACATAAATCCCCTTTCAACTTGCTTTATACTTTTTTTTACTTCCCTGACGCAAAATCTCCATCCCTAATTTCTCGTTTGTCCTTCTCCTCGGCATCTACTTGAATGTTGATTAACTACGTTGTAAATTTAATTATTTCGTCACGAGGGTCTCCAACTGCAACTAGTATATATTTTTATATATTAAGGTGTGGAACTGTGACTTGGCTAATTGATGACCCACAAGTATCCAGCCAGGAATTAGTCTGACCGTCTGAAGTATCGTGTGCGTATCTCATTTTAATGCCCATACCTTTCTAATTGTAGTAAGTCGTTGCGACAAAATCTTGAAACTTGCAGTTTAGCTTCTTAAGCTGGTAGCTGGTCTACATGTTTGCAATTATTTTTTTGGCTTGCAAAAAGCTATTTCTTTAATGAAATGTGAACATAACGAATACGTGAATGGTGAATCTAAAGTCATAGTTGATATTTATTGGAACGCATTTATCGATAAAGACATTAGCATAATAATATAATTTGGGTCGTAAATAACAAGTCTTGTGATAGAATAGCGGATGCGTATTCTTTTGTGTAGTGAGACAAGTCTTCAGAGTCAGAGATCATTTGACTACCTTTTAAAAAGTAAATGATCACAGGTTGGGCGTTGCTCTTTTTTAAAAGGTTTGGGTCAACTCATATGTGCTGACTGATAAGCATATAACAACAACTAAACTTGTCTTTTATTCTTCAACGAGAACCCACAAAACACACATTGGTAAACTAAAAGGGGAATGGAAGGAAATCTCAGAGAACAAGCAGTGGAAGTAGACGCGTAGACAAAGTGTATTGATTAAAATTAAAAATGCATCTCTGAATTCAAAAGCTTTGTAATTATGTTCCCCCTCTGCATTATGTATGTACATGACAATCCCCTCAATTATTGCGAATGGTCATGTTACCCTAATTAAAAAAGGTTTCACTACTCAAAGCGGAAATTGACTTTCTTCGTCTCTTCCTCCTACCCTCGAGGGTTTGTTGGCTTGCATGGCTGCTCTGATTACTTCCAAAGTGTTGCAAAATTACATAAAAAATCCCTTATCTTTTTCGTTTCATGAGTTTTCTTTTGAAGCAATAAATGGACTTGCTTGTCATCCCTACAATCTCTTTGATGCTTTTATGTCTAACTCATTTTGCATTTGCATGTCATATTATGAGTAGCTAGTTCTTTATATTCAATCCGTATGCAATGGAAAGCCAGACAAAGTACATGTAGAGCATGGGAATAATATCTGGCAGGTTTCTATCTCTGCCTGAATAAGTCCAATTACAAGTTACATGTACGATTGGTCATTCCTCCGATTTTTGTTTCAAGTCTCGAAAGACAGAGTTGAAGATCCTACTACTAAAAGCAAACCTTGTACAGTAGTGTAATAATATAACCTGCACAAGCTGAGCAAGTCGCATATGTCTGTAGGAACGAAGAAGGGTGTGGTCCCAAACTACAATAGTGGAGCATACAAGTAGGCATTGATAATATTTTATGTATCGGATATCGAAACAAGATATTGTTGTGCATGTCTCTTTCTGCAACGCGTTAGAGTGTAACTATTCGTGTGTTAAAAGATTTGTGCAACATATTTGCAAAGACAAAATGCACCTCAGGAGAAAGAAAGGGATTTTAAAAGATGAAGAATCGTTTCACACTGTACAGGGTGGGTTTTATACGATATACAATTCGCATGTTATAGTATACGTGTTAGTTTGTCTACACTGTGAGATATTACAGTCTACATCAAATAACTGCTAACCACAAAACTTTGCGTGGACTATCGACTATGTGGGTATTAAAAATTTTATTTACGAGTTTGATTTGGATATCACGCTGGTCCTTAATGCAATCCAATAGCTTAGTTTAGCATGGCATTATTTGCTACTTTCATCGGTTCACTTCACTCCTCGCAGGCAACAGCAGTAAAAAGAAGCAAAAAATGGATGTAATCCTCAATGCTGACAAAGTCAAAAGTTGGACCACAAAACTAAGTTTTGACTTTGCGAGTGAATGTGTGTGCAAGCCTTCCTTATCGCACTTCTTGCTCTCATCTCCCTTGATTCAATTTCTTGATTCATTTTCACGCTTAAACCTCAGCAGCTCAGAGGATATTTACAGCCATGCTAAGGTATTTTTATTGTACAGCGTACAGAGGTTTGATTGCTGTATATATACTCACTCAGTTCGCTGTGTACTCCGAAAGAACCTTCACCGTTAGATTCGCTTCTCTCCAACTTTGTAGATTTTACACAAACTGTCTTCATATATTCTTCTAGTTCCTCAGTTTTTAGGTAGGAAACGAGCTTCTTCCAACATTCCTTTATATTATTAGAAGTACAGCTACATTTGAGCAATTTTAAGGTACATTTTCATACCAATCGGTATACATGCACTCTACTGCATCAACTTAATAATATAATGTATGCATCTCTCACTCTCTACGATGACACGAAGTAGCGTTTAAAAATCACGGACCATTTGAATAGAACAGATGAGTCTAGTCATTTTAATTGCAGTCTAGCCCTACAGTCTATTCACCAGACTATGTATATACATAGACTGTAGACGGCCTGCAATAAACTACCTTCAACTTATGACTTAAATTGAATGCATGTTTCAAGATAGGGAATTAATGGGTATCAAACTGCGTTGTGGGTTAGCACATACATTAATCTCACGATTTTAGCAACACAAATTATCTCTAAGACTTTCAGAAGACCATAAAAGAATGAATGGTATGAAAGGGAGAAAACTATTGAGAAGGTCAAAGCTTGTGTGAGAGATGGATTTTGATTCCTCGGAGATGCACAACTATCCTCATGTTGTATGCAATGCACCATATCTTTACACATATGCATAAGTAGAAGCCCCAGGGTGAAAGATGGGGAAGCCCGATGATTCTTTTGAACTTCTTTTCTAAAAGAAGCTACAATTCGCATCGTTATGAAGTGTTGAATATATTTATACCCTGTAAAAGAAGAATTCTCCTGTATACTCTCCTACCATTGTTATGATTAAGGTGATGAGATTATGTTTCATTCATAAAAGAAGGAAGAGATTTACTATTATGGTTACAAAACAACAGTCTCTCTCCGCACGGAAGGAATTCGCATTTAAATCACTAGTTTTGTATAGTGCGAGTGTGTGAGTGCGAGAGTCAAGTGGTGTCTGCTAAACGGTGCGTGAAGTTAATCATACCCTTTGGATGATCATGATGAGCTTCAAGTTTCAAATATAAACACTAAAGCACAAGTAAACCCAAAAGAATGGAAAAGGAAAAACTTTAAAAGCTTAAAAGTGTTAAAGGGAGTTAGTGCAAGTATTTCTACCTGTCATAGTCACAACACCATTGCCACTGCCACTTGAATAAAACTTTACGGTAGAGGGACTAGACCAGCCAGACTTGATCATCGTCATGATGAATGATGAATTAGGATTGTAAAGTATTAAAGTGCACTTTCCGTCTATCAGTCTGTGAAGAATGGTTGTCAGTAGTCAGTAGGTAGCCCGGTGTGTTTGTCCGCTTCAAACTGTTCAGGGTGCATTTTATTTCACTCCTCAAATTAACTTGGATACTGAGTCATCCTATAAAAATAACTTGAATTATTGTTATTTCATCTTTCACGCTGCACTGCGGCAACAAGACGCTAAGCCAAAAGTACAATATATTGAGTACTTAAACTAAACCATTGAAAGAGCAAAGGTCGAGAGAGCAGTCAAATTGTTACAACTGCAATTGGTCTTAATGGATTTTGGAACGGAAAAAAAGTTTTTTATGCTCACAACCTCCCAAAAGGAAGGTGTGCATTTTTGCCAGAGTTATGAATTTGATGATGATCACTATGATGAGGTAAAGGTAATTGAATGTTATA
Source organism: Isotomurus graminis (assembly GCA_034696565.1). NCBI lineage: Eukaryota > Metazoa > Arthropoda > Collembola > Entomobryomorpha > Isotomidae > Isotomurus > Isotomurus graminis. Next base: position 8,709 of record JAQGAB010000777.1, on the reverse strand, counting down.
CATATGTTTGTTGGAAAGGATTCTATGAAGACTATACATTCTACTTGGTCTTCTTCGGCGATTCAGAAAGAACATTAAAAGATACGGATAACTTCTTCTACATAATTTTGCTTGGAGTTAAATAGATTGAAATGGGATTTTAGGATTGTTCTTGTAGATTGATTGAGATTGAGTAAAGTTCTGCAATTGCACTACAGGGGAGAGTGATAAGTATACATTTATACTAAAGTTTGGGCTACATTGAATCATCAGAACCACATGTACTTTAATATAGTCTGTAGGGTTTGGTAGAAGGTGTGGATTTAACGATGGTGAATGAACTACATGGTTGAGTGAGCTGTCTTTTTGTTGTTTTCAGCAACTGAGGGAAGTGATTCCGCATGTGACGATGGCACGAAAGCTGTCGAAAATTGAGACCCTAACCCTTGCCAAACACTACATCATGGCCCTTACCAATGTCATCTGTGATATGCGGGGCGAAGATAAACCTTACAAGTAAGTGAACTTTATCAATGACTTGTGCTACATTTGCAAGAATATTGAATATCTCAGCTTCATGTGCTTAATGCTTTATATTATATCCTGTCAATTACTCGCCCTTACTTGTGCTGTGTAAAGTAAAATTTTTACAACGATATTTTCCTAGTACATACGCATCTCAAGGTAAACTAATCTTATACTAATACACTAGGAACTTAAAATTAAGGATTAAACGCAATAGTCAATACAGATAATATTAGTACCTTTGGTATTCCAATGGGATATACTAAATCTAACTGCTTTAATCCCATCGCACACTCTCCAACTTCGTGTCAGTCCCACAAAACCATATTTGCATTTTTATACTTAAATTCAGTTAAAATCACATATTACAGCAAAAAGGAGGATATGACTTGGCAAAAATTTCTCCTTCGTGTCAAAGGTTACCCGATATTCGATGATTTTTTAAAATTTCTGCTCAGAACTTTGTCCTTCTATTCAACCTTAATATCCATCATAATTTATTTCTACTCTGTTTGATCGGGCTGAGAGTCAAGTAGGACTCGTTATTTTGTATGAAAAATGCAACCCAAGGGAAACTTTGTTTAAATCAAAGATTTGAACAGTCTTGATCAGCTAAATGGGCCGGATCAAATGTCTTATGATTTTTATTCAGATTTCTCATCTCTACAATTTTTAGGTGAATATTCTTTGATACTCCTCCGTCTTGTGAGTTCTTTATCGAGTGGTGGTCTTTGATAGTTCTCTCTCTCATGAGGGCTCGGTGGTTCAGCATGCTAAGCAGCTTAGAATTGCACTTTATTACAACTTTAATTAAATGAATGTTGACTAAAAATCATTTATTTGAGTAGGAGAGAAAGATTTATGTCACGAAAAAACTATCCTCGCTGATCATACTCTTACAGACTTATAATAGTGGAAAGATTTAAGTCAGTCCAAATGATTCTTGCTCGATTGCTCTTCGTGACCGGTCACTTGCTGGCAACTGTCCCTTGCAGCAGCATGAAGAACACAGAGATACTATTTCATTAATTTAAGTACATCGCGAGCCCTAAACTTGGTCTTGTAAACTCTAACCAGTATCATTCTCATTAAGAATTCCATCTGAATGCAATCCACAACTAGAATACCATTATTTTATTGTGCACTTGACTTCACTGACCATTGCTATTTTTTCTTTTGCTTTTCAAATACATTTCCATCCTTTTACAAATTATCCTATTGCCTATGAAGTAAACCTGCTAAGCTCCTAGATGCACCAACAAGCAATCACATATACCAATTCTTCCTCCCTTTAGTGAAATTCTTAACCTGCCTCTATACTTACATTTAGATGTAACAAGGTGTGTTTAATCTAATGTCTCAGTAATAAAATAATAAATGTCATTTACCTAATGGTATAAAAAATATATTTACAAAGCCGGTTCACCAATAACTCTTTCCTCACTTCAGAAATCACAGCCTTTGCAAACCAAGACTTTTAAACAAAAGATGATAAATTATTTGTCTGTGTACCAAGTTTCCTCCGAACTGAATGCCAATTACCAAAAGGACTAGTTTTTATGCAAAAAGTTTAATACTCCTATAAACTCTGGGATATAATTAGTCACCAAACTTGTGGTTAGGTTATAATAAGGTTTAAACGCACTTTAAAGCTTTCAATGCCACTTACTTGTGCATGTACTTTATGGTTGGCATCTTTAACTTCAAAAGTTTATGATGATGTTCCAACGAATTTGCAAGTCTAATTTACCCAAGTTTTACTGTGTACACTTCTTTTTGTTACAATCTTACAAGTTATCTTTTAAAGGGCACAACACAATAAGACAGTAACAATAATTATTGTAGACTTTCGGACACAGACACATAAAAACACGCCGATTTTTTATGTTAGTCCAAATCATATTGAATAATCGTGCAGGCGACTGTATATATCGTATGAGAATAATTGGTTTCTGTACCATTTTAAGTGTCATTCGGAACCTCAGTCAGAAGTGAGATTAGGGATAATTTCACAGATCGTGTTTGTAATGCACCCGTTTATATCTTATGTATAGTATGTGTAGACAGGAGAGAGGAGCTTTCTGATTTCCATACAAATTATTTCTCCTCAGGTCAGGTCAGGTTAGCAGTCAAAGAAGCTTTCAAACTTTGAGATTTTATGACTGACTAATAAAAGCCAAGATAATAATATTGGACTTGGTTGAAGTTGTATAATATACCGATTGGAATATAAAGATTGTAAGACAAACATCGCTTTTTTTACTTCTGTAACAGTGTATTCAGTCGGAGGTAGAAATCGAGGCACATATAAACTTAGAACTGCACTGTTGTTTAAACGGGTTTGTTGTTATCAGAGAGTAATTAATTTGTTGTAAAACTTCTATTTCATACCTGTGGCTTTTACACGAAGCACGCTGCTATTAGAACAAAAGGGGAAATATGAGCAAATGAATTTTAAGATTTCATTCAATTCAGTGGGTCTCATGAGCAACCACGCAGAGAATTTATAATTCTGACAAGCTATTTTTCGGGTTGATTGATTTACATACTGGATTATGACAGGTTTTTTAAATAGCCGAAAAATGCACACGGATTGTTTACGTGCGAAACAACTACTAGTGCAAGTTTTTGTTTTGTTTTTACATTCTACACCTCCACATTTTTGGGAAAAGGAGGCGTTCAATTTTTATTGGTAAAATGACGTGATTGCGTTTCTTGTATGACAGAAAACACCAATTATAAGACAAGATGATGAGGTTTCAACCTCAAAAGTCAACGAGTAACTTGAAGCGAGTGCAAGGAAGCGTAATTGCCTTTAGCGTAATGATAATAACCTCGCACTTTTTGTAACAAAACACTCAACTCAGTAACACTCGACCTTTTATAATTCAATCTGGACTAGTTTGGTAAGTTACGGGAGGAATTTATTAGAATTTATCTATCGTAACTCACCTTATGAAATGTCTTAACAACATTTAAAAAAACTAATTAGTACACCGGTTGATTAAGTAGATGCTTAATTAGACTTGTGTTGCATTAAAGAAAACATTTTCCGGAGATCCTGAATGAAATATTGATGTCCTAAGCCTTCTATGCTACGAGCATTCATTCTTATCCGCCGCCGTATTTTCTGAATTATCATTATTATCTCCGTTGTCCGTAGGAAAAAGAAAATACTACAATAGTTAACACTTTCATGTAATTCGCTCATAGCCAGTCAATGTGTTTGTTTAAATGATTCTGCGTCATTTGCGGATGATGAACTTGTTGCTGCACCTGAAAAACAGAATGGATTTATGGAAATTAATATCTCGTTCCCAGAACTTTAGTGAATCAGTAAACGTTTCGTTGAATGAGAGCGTTAGGGCCACAGCGTCGTATCATCTGCTCTAAACAGAGTCGTTTCAATGGTCTGCCATGCTGTACAGCGAAAAAGACTTTCTGGAGATCCAGTGTGTATATTGAGTACCTAACAAGTATTTTGCAGCAATGAATCTCTGAAATTACACACGCATTTATTTGCCACTATACATGTGGTTTGGTTTAACATTACGGCTATCTAAAACTCCTTGGTTGCTGCGAACTAGGAACGAGTGATTGGAAACATACAAGCGAGTAGCGTCACCTTTGCCCGTGAACCCTCTCTGCATTGCCTTGACCAAATAATTACATTTCTCTCTTCTTTCCTCACCAACAAACTTACTTAATTCAATTACCACTTGCCACTTGCTTGTCTCTTTCCACCTATAATCCTATTAAGTTTATATTATCACCCCTCTAACATGTGTACGACTTCACCATGTGTCTCCAAGTGTTTCCCTCCTACAATGTTAACTGCATTACCCGAGGATTAATTGTAATTAGATATTAACCTCTTTCATCAGTATAATCGGATGGTCTAGGCTTATTTTATTGCGTGATTAATTCTAAACTCTTGCCTGATTTTACCAGATTGTGTATCACTGTCCATGTACGAGATTAAAGCTTGCATTCATCACTAAAACATAGTTATCATCTATCGTGATATCATGAATCAAGTAAGCGTCAATTTTAGAGCGTTCTCGCAGACAACAATCGGTGTGTTCAGTAAGATGAAGATCAAAGGTTAAAAGTATTAAGTTTGTGAATTTAGAAACTACTAACTGAAATGTTGTATTGATTCAAAGCTGTCCGGCTATCTATAAATTATTGAAAATATAATTGCTCGGTATATTATAAAACGGAAGCTGTCTCCATCAATAATTATTTTAACATTCTCCTTGCAGCCTCCAGTCATTTCCCTTGCAGCATTTCTAAAATCTTAAAGCTATCGCTGTATTCCATGTCTAAAGTGCTTTCTTTTGCCTTGACTAAAGAAAACTCTTGCTTAATGACTAATAAGCTTACATTCTGCTCATGAATTCCTCACATTTACATGCAAATCTCACCTCCTAATTGTAAGTGATTACTTAACTAATGATCACGATGTTGTTTTTCCCAGATTTCTAGATGAGCTAGCCGCAAGAGGCGAAGGAGGAGAGGGTGATGAGACTGATTGTGAAGAAGAAGGCAACAACAACTCAATATTCATCTCATCGCCAGCGTCCACCTCATAATGTTCATCTAGCCTAATCATCCCCTCAATTTAATTCTAATTACCAATAAACAATTAACACCGACAACTACACACTACTCTCCATTAAGTCGTTTGTAAAGTGATAGCTCGTAGATATTTGTGTATGTGTAGTAGTAACCTGCTCGCGTGTTGGTTGTTCCTGAAAGACGTGATTATGAACAGTCCAAATACAATGTTACAATGTTATATAAATACATGCGATTCGGCTGCCCAATATAAATGCTGAATCGTTCAATCGATAAATGCGAATTGTCTCTCACTCTTTGAGACCCAATCTGCCCCTGTTTTATTTGTATTGTCTATTCCAAAAGCGTATTTACACATTTAAAAGATTTCCTCAGTTTTGATTGATGACTTATTTGGATTCGTTATCATGACTTGCTCATAAATTATTGTTGGGAGGAAAGCCCCATCGATATAAGAAGTATGAACTTATATAACTTGATCAGACCGGTATGCAAGGAGAGTTATATTACACATACTTTGCTATATTTAATATTTATTGTTATTGTTCGGAAAATGACTGACTGATAAGGGCAAACTTATCGGAAAAAGAAAAGTGTAAATGTCTGTTATCTTGTAACACTAAAAAATTGACACGAGGAGGAGGAGGACATGATAACGGCAAGGATCAGTTTCAAGGAAGAGTCAATAGAAAAGTTCATTTTGCAAAAATTCGATAAGCCACCAGGTTTAGTGCATTGTTGACTGAGCCAAATATTTGTTTAAGTCTTTGCAAAACAAATTCACAATCAAAACTTTGAATGTTTTGTCCAAACTTTGGAATACAGAGTTGTCAATAATGTTGTGCAGAATGGGATTAAAACAGTAAAGAAAAAGTCTTGGGAGAAGTTTTTACTGTGTGAGAGTGAGCGAATACGTCGGTAATAAGACAAGCTGCGTGTAGAAGGAGTGTAGACGTGTGCCGATCTCCATGATTTTGTGTCGAGAATGATCAATCTACTATTTTTATGTGTAATGATGTTTGACCTACCTGTGGATTTTTATTTTATAGCGAGATTTCCCAGAGAGAAGTTATATGAATTGATACATATCAGCAAAATGTAAAGCGTAAATAAAGAATGTGAATTTAACACGTGTAAATCCAACACACACATGATGTCCATGATTATAATGATGTATCTCAGTTAACAAACAATAGAATTTATGGCTCCTTGTAATGTGTGCGTAGTATATACATAAATATGTGAATGAATAATAAGTTCGTGTGATGTGTGCAGTGTAAAGAGTAAAGAATTTCAATGAAACTACGGTATGCACTGGCACACTCACACATCCCCGTACAAAAGTACTTTTCTTTTATTGATTATCGATTATGCATTAAATGATACATAGGCTTCAATATTTCAATGTTTCAATCTGCAAAGAATGTATTTGGGAATGACGCGAATGTGCAATTGAGAAATATGTTCCACATTATGCAATGCAATATTTAATCGAGTGTTTAAATGATAGTCTCTCGGTACGACACAATTCACAATACACACATATGACTTAAATATATTCAGTTTTTACATAATCAACTCTGATTAATTCTAAAGAACCTCATTATCTTTAAATATATCTTGGTGCAATTACTTTTAATTGTCATTTAATACCTAAGTCGCTTTTGGGGTGAAAGTCATCAGTCGAGTGTGTTAAAGTGTTAAGACATTTATTTATCCGTTTCGATAATATTTCCTGTTTGTATTGGTTCGAAAAGATAATCTTAAAATCATTTTACCTTAAGCAAACATATCAGCATCTAATGTGTTTTAAATCTAGTGTGACTTATTGTCAAGCAATGCAATGCTAATTAAAAGTTGTTCACTTACGTTGCTCATTTATAATGCGAGAGGAAACTATATTAATATATATTACAATATAAATTGTATGAATCGTTAATTAACCTTATGTACACATACACACACATACACACTCATCATGAAGTCTTAAAATAGTCAATAATAACGAGAGTGCGCTAAGATAGAAAGAAAGTGTGTAAGTGCCTTTTTAATAAGACCACATTTACGAAGTTGGTGCTCTTTCGAAAAATTACAGCCATTTAACTTATATATTCCTTCGAAGACAAACTGTGCAGTGTGCACTTTGAATTGTGTAATAATTATTTGAAATGTCTGTTGTGCACATCTTGATAAATATTTGTAGTTGTTAAGACTTACAAAATGCTTTATACATGTGGGTTGTCTGCATAGGTTGGGCATTACATCTATTTCATTTATATCTGTCAAAACACAATACACACAAACACACATGTAACATACAACATCACTCGAACCAACTGCTCCTCCTGCTGCTAAATATTTACAATTTACAATTAAGATGTAAACGTAATTACAAGTAATTATTAATTAACTATGCTAATTATGGTCTCTTAGGATAACAAATCACTATTTTACGATTGAAGAACAGTACATTTGTTTGTACGTGCAAAGCGAAATAATATGAAGGAGGAAAGACAAAAGAGTCCTTATTTTTGTACTTGGTTTTGAGACAAGAAAACATCCCATACAAAGTGGAGAAAAAAAGTGAATAATTCTAAAAAGTTCAAGTCTTCTTATATGTATCATTCATACTAAGGATTTTTAAACTTTTTACAAAAAGAATAAAAAGAATGGTCAGAAATCAAGAGAAGGATGAGGTACACAAAAGATGTGTGCAAAATACAGAGAAAGGCACAATTGAGAAATGTTTAACACAAGGGAAAGGATTATATATACGGATCAGTTGATCGAGGATTACGGATAGAGAATGATGAATTATAATTTATAATATTGATGCGCAAACCAAGGAGTACGTTTTTATGTATCGTAATATAAAATTGTACGACTTGACTCGAAAAGAAGCTTATTTCGAAGGATTCTGGTTTCGGAAACGGATAGATCTATAATTCCGTAGATTTACTGTAAAATATAATAATTACTTGTAAAATTATCGTTTTAAATCCAAGTGTTATTTAAAATACTGTGAGTGCAAAGAATAGTAATTAGGAGGAAGAGTAATGATTAGATGGAATTATAAAATGATGGGTGTTGTTACATTCAAATATATGTAATCTCGAACAGGGTGCGTGTGTAACAGACACAATTAACGTGTGAACAGAGAAGTTCGTTGTGTAAGAAAAGTCTCGTCCTTAAATAAACCACTAAAATGTTAATCCAGTTGTCTTTATTATTCAGTTGATTTTCTAATTCATAGTGACAATTCATTCTACCGAATTTATGACCATTTGCCTGTGAATAGCTGGAATAGTCTTATCTCCCGATTGAATCACAATCCTCACTACTACTTCACACTCCCATCACGCAGTTCCAGTAATAATCATGCTTAAATATGCGTCGTGAATCTCAGTCTGATTGCGATAAGAAATCAATGCATTCAGCGATAGAGTAACACATTTCATTCCGGTGGAGTTAGCAGTTTTATTTATAACCTTGGATTAGGTATCTGCATGGAAGTTCCCGTGATGATACGCAGTATCTGTAATTTGTATTTAATGAGTGTTCGGGATTGACAATAGTTTAAATAGCTTTCACAAGAGACAATCAATGCTTAAATACTCTTGCATA
>JAQGAB010000776.1:0-22000 GCA_034696565.1 Isotomurus graminis | reverse complement strand
ACAATCAGAGCCGAACCGCAGAATAGCAACACTGGGATGTCAGCCGCATTTATCTCCTCACTCATACTCAAGTACAGATGAAAGGTTCTGTAAATCCTAATAGTTTTCATAACCTTTTGGGACATTGTAATATTCTTCCACTTTATCTTAACTGCAAGTTTTTTTATTGGATAACACAATCTTGTTAAAGATGTGTTTAACGTGAAGAACATCACAAACCCACCCAATGAGTCCATCACAAACGTACTAAAAACCTCCCACGCCATTATCCACATTGCTGCCACTGTAACAAAGTACAAAAGACACATAGACGATACACTCAATTGTGTGTTTCGAAATATATATGCGAATGTGTGATTCAAAGGGTCGAGGCGAAAGTAAACTGCAAAGCAAACTGTCAGCAAGACCAGAAAAGCTATAAGAAAAATTATTAGTTTCATTGTGATTTCAGTAATCTTCACATTTGAGGAGCGGGTTATTTCAGTTTTAAGCGTCAAACCTGGAGGAATTCAGAACAAAAGGTTACATTTCTGTGAAATTTTAATGGGTGTGCTTCATCTCTGTTAAATTAACCTGCCACTCCAGCTCTAATAGGCCTGAGGTTGTTCACAAAACTACAATAACCGTCAGGATTGGTACACATACTCCACGATGGAATGCACGTTGCTCCCAAACACAATCCAAGCATTAGGGTGAAAATCGTTGGACCTAACCCATCCAAAATTTGTACGTTGAAAAGTACAGGAGAAGATAAGTTGATAAGACAGATTAGCAGATGAATCAAAATACTTCCACAAGCTGCGTACATATGACCCTTTTCATACAATTTAGGGGCAGTGTAAAACATTGTGTTTGTAACGTCGTTTAACTCGTAGGGACAGCCACAGAATATTTTACGCGCTGTTAAACTCCATTTAAAGGCTCTCCAGATTTCCTGAGAGTCAGGTGCCATTTTGGGTGCGGATAAGGACGCCAAACAACTTGGGTTTCTGGTCTAATGACTCGAGTAACTTAAGCAATAGTTAAATACTTAAATTGCGTTGTATCAAAAATTAGCTGATTGATCAAAATATTTGATTGGATTTACAAGTGGTTATGTAGAGTTAATCAAACTATTGATGATAGGGAAACATTAAATTGGTTAGCTTACAAACGGCCACGATTGTCTTTAAAAAACAAACAAATCGTCGAATTGAACAATGCGGCATGGAGAGATTAAAAAGCTTAGTCGTTCAGTCTAATTGGCCCACAAAATAACCAATCCTTGAATACTGAAATTGAATTGGATTGAAACTTGTTAGACACAATGTGATACCAGTAAAGACAACGTTAAGGATACCAAATTAAACTATGGCTTATAAGCCAGTATTAAACAAATATTACATATTCAAAGATCAGAAATTCATCAAGTGTCTTGAAGAAAACAAATTAATCGTGGAAATGAACAATGCGGCATGGAGAGCTTAAAAGCTTAGTCGTTCGGTCTAATTGGCCCACAAAAAAACCAATCCTTGAATACTGAAATTGAATTGGATTGAAACTTGTTAGACACAATGTGATACCAGTAAAGACAACGTTAAGGATACCAAATTAAACTATGGCTTATAAGCCAGTATTAGACAAATATTAAATATTTAAACATCAGAACTTCATCAAGTGTCTTGAAGAAAACAAATGAATCGTGGAAATGAACAATGCGGCATGGAGAGCTTAAAAGCTTAGTCGTTCGGTCTAATTGGCTTACAATATAATCAATCCTTGAATACTTAAATTGAATTGGATTGAAACTTGTTAGACACAAAGTGATACCAGTAAAGACAACGTTGAGGATACCAAATTAAACTATGGCTTATAAGCCAGTATTAAACAAATATTACATATTCAAAGATCAGAAATTCATCAAGTGTCTTGAAGAAAACAAATTAATCGTAAAAATCGAACACGGCGTCAAAGATAGCATTAAGGCCTTGAAGGACCTAATCAAGTAAGTCCTGCAGCACTCGCAGCAGATTCCAATAAAAAGAAGCAATTATTTGGTCCTTGTATGTAGCCCTAAATTTACTGCTATTTACTTGCTATCCAAAACTTGATTATGTACTAATAATTCCATAATCTGGTCAACATGTTGATTTAAAGCAGCTCTTAAGACACACATCACTTGAAGACTCACATAGCAAGAGAAATAAATATAATCGGAATTTAAAGAATTCCTGAAATCCAAACTGACCGCGATAAAGCAGGTAACTTAAGTCACATAGTTGACTAATTGCGTTTTGGTACACCTTTCAATCAAAAGACACAGTAGTAGCCACCTCATTAACTGTAAGAAACAACAACTCTCGACTAACAGGAATATCTCAAATCAAAACAATTAACTCTTCAATTAGTAATCAACTGTACATTAAAACTTGTGTACTCTGTATCTTCAGATTAAACCTTTAAACACATTTAGCAGGGTTACAATATTTACTAATCATCAAATGAGACAAAAACGCGCGTTCGTCTCATCGCATTCCTTGAGCTAATCCAGACTTAATATTAATTCATTCATCAAGAAGTTTACAATCGGTGTTACTACATTTCGAATACTGTCTGTAGGAAAACGTCAAAGCATTGATAAGAAAGCATGAAATGATTGAAATAAATTTCATCATAGCAGTGTTTTGTGTCTTAGATGATTACTGCTTTTCACTTGCAATTTCTAGTCGTGTATTACGTCTTCGGATGCATGAGAGCATATAGATTCTTGTGGAAGTACAGTTCCACATATAAGCGGTACAATTATTGCACGGTGACAGAAGTAAAACCATATAGAAAAATAAACCATACCATTAGCTTTGATTGCAGCGTAGTTTCAAACAACATCAAATCCCATTCCGCGTGGAATTTTGCAAAAATTAGCCGAATCCATATATTTTTGGATTATCAATAATCAGGGTATTAATAATAGGTTTATAAACGACAGGCACTGTTAAGGCATACGGTTGTGGCAAACAAGAATGTGTGGTGTAGACTCGTGTCCGTTAACTAGAGAAGCATAACTTTCTTCGAAATATGTCGGGTCCTCCATTTATCTTGTAACAGAAGAGGTAAGGTAAACGGGGTCTTACTTGGGTCACAACAGAAAATGACGATGTGTCGACAAATCTAATAGATGCAACAATTTCAGTTATGCCAACAAATAAAGAAGCAAATCCAGGGCAATTTAAATTTACATCTGAAATCCCAATTTTTAATACAAAATATATCAGTACACGGTTACGTCGAATCCAATCAGAAGCATAATTGTACTCAATATTTCTTCCGTCAATGTCAAAGAATGTTTACATTGTAGAGTATGCATTAGGATTTATGACGCTCTTACCTTAACTGAAATAACAGGAAAAAACTTCATACACGGTGTAAGTAATCCATTGCAAACTTCCGAAATTGTGCTTCAGGTTAGCATCTTCAATAAAATAATGTATTTTCTTTTAAACTTCTAAAAAGTCACGTAAAGTCTTAACTATACGAAGAAATCGTTCACACGTTCAAAAGAGAGTACAAATAACACTCCCAACATACAATCAGTATTTTAAATGGGAATAATTCAATATTGGATTTACTTCTAGCAATGCTTAATCAATCTTTTAAAAGGAAAGCACACAGTTAATAGTGTAATCCATTATGAAACTTATAAGTCCTGGTACAGTGTCTCTGGTAAACATAAAGAAACCCCCAACTTCAAACCCAGATCTCCTTAAAGCCCGAAGTTTTTTTGCTTTGATCATATTTCGATTTATGACTTTTGAATTCCAGTTTTCGATTCAATCTACTGACATCTCAAAACACTGACAGGTCAAAGGAAATAAAGCAGCCATGACGATCAAGGCAAGAACAGATAAAACCGCACAGTACATGTACAGAAGTAAAGGCATTCTTTTGAACATTTTAATGACAGCATAGTTTGCCTTAATCGTGAATGAAACTCCAGCCAAAATTGGAAAAAACGAAACCACGTCCATATACTTTCTGAAAATCTAGATAGATAAAAAATAAATATGTTTAAAGGATTTCTTGCATATTAAGCAAACGACATACACGCTTACAATAATCGAGCTATAAAAGATCCTGTACAATCCAATTTCACATATTCCATTTAGAGTATTGTCCGCAAATTTTAATTTACTGTTTGGTGCTGTTTGATTAGATTTTAAATTACACAATGATGATGTCGTATGCACAATGACGGCAAAAAATGTAAGCATAACTGTGGCCATTGTAACACAAATTTCTGTCACTGCTAACCACGTCATCGCAAATCTGAATCATAAGTTTTACAGCATTAAAGATAGTTTAAAATTGTATTTTTCTAAATTTAATCAATCAACATACCTAAGTGCAATGGCAGAATACGTTGAGCTATACTGCTCATCTAGTAGACAGTAAAGTGGGTCCACATCCAAAGGAACCATGACAAGTGTTACAAACGGGAATAGAAGCAACGTTTGTCTAAGGGCTAAGCAAGTAAACCCATTTATATCTATTTTCATGTCTTGCATCTTTAATTTCACAGTTTGACAGCGATCTGCAAATTGTTTTAACAATTAAGGTGACTGAATTTGGGTTAATAATAATTTTATACCTCTCAGGAAATTCTCTAGGCGTACAATTATGTTGAATCCGGAAGTTAAGTCGTTGTTATTAGTAAACATCAGACCAGGCCCAGACAGTACAAGTGGTAGTGCTCTGGGCAGTCGGAGATGAGTCCGAATGGTAAGCTGGGCTCCATTCCCAGTGTAGGTGTTGGTTTTTCCTTGAAGGTTTCCCAACACTGCTCATCTCCTCTGGTGCGGATTTCACTCACCTTGCACGGTAGGGGCCTGAGGTGAGTGATTTCCATAGATAGTAACACTATGTAAATGGTAAATGAATTATATGTACCGAATATTTGTGTTGAAATAAAGTGGTCGTCTGGTATAAACCGTAAAGGTTAAATCCAATAGACGTTAATCCCACGAGACTGTAAGTCTCCTTACTTACTTTATTAGAAAACATCTTAAGTACAGAAATATTTTGCACACTTCCCAAGAAAAACATGCACATGATAAACACTCTTAGAACGCTCAAGTTTCTTTGCGGTGTCACTCCCGTATAAACATATTCCAAAAACACATATATCGGTGTGACAAGACAAATTATGAATGTGCAGGTCATGGAAATACCCCATAGAATATATTGGTACTCGGTGTTCTTGTACAAAAGTCGCCTTCTATTATCCCAAGAGACTGGTCGATTAAAGTGGATCTTTTTTAAGGATTTAAAAAGAAGTGCAAATCCTTTCCTTGCTTGCGACGAAAAGTGAACCATGTTTCCAGAAGCTTTTGAGTATGTGCTTACGATTAAAGTATGTTAAATTAATATATCAATATAATAACACACACGATTTAGACTAGATTGCCTTCTGTATATGAAAATTCAATTAAAAAATAATCATATGAATTATTTTCATTACAGGGTAAAGTATGAAGTTTCAAATACGCTGCAGAAAGTTTTTAAAAAGCATTTGAAAGTAGTTTGGCTAATTATTATGATTTAAAATAATGAAACAAACGTGTTTTACCTCGCTCATGTTTGCTTTTTCATACAAGCAAATTGTTTGCAATTCTTTGACTGAAATTATACCGAATGTATATTTTTTCGCTTGGATTGGCGGACCAACTTAGCTCACCTCTATGCAAGAGATGTTCACCATTCCTCAAAAAATGCTGATCTCCTTAAAAACAAATAGACCTTGCGTCTACGTTACTCCTAACCATCAACTGTGGACCCAAACACCGAATGAAATCCAAGGAAAACACATTAATATCTCACTGGCAATTGCACACTCATTATTACATTTACAGCCACAATTGATTAAACAGAACTGTATGAGCCCAAAAGTAACACTATCCTTGAGCAAACCTTGCTCATAGCTTAGTTAGTACGAACCCAAGTGATATGTTGACAGATTTTTTCAAAAATCACAAACAGCAAATGTTTCTAATTATCTAATAAAATACATTTAAACCAATCCAAGAACAGCCAAAGAATATTACTTACATCTTGAACCCGATAAATGTGACTGTTAAATCCAATATGATTGGTTCTATATAGTATATAGTTTTAGCCCAGTCAATTTGGGTTTATAGGATGACGTGTATTGTCTTGCCATCCGTTGACTATTTCCAACTTTGCGATTAAAAGTCTCCCACACTTTTCATTGCATCAAACTAAAACTTAGCGGACTACTAGAAAAAGCGATCATAATTGTATTCCTTGAGTTTCGTGACAGGCATATGCTTAACTTACTCATAAGTAGTGCTTACGTGCCAAACAAATTGTCCAATTATAGACAGTAGAGGCCAAAGGGGGCTTGACTCCTCTCCCCAGCTCTTACAATCACAAGATTTGAATAATTGAAGAAACAGTTGTTCTCGTGCAGAACTTCGAAATAGATGCAACATGGAGCTTAAATGGATGTTTAATAGGGGAAAAATATGGTGCTGTGGAAAGCACCACTATCAAAATTCGAAATAGGCTTTCATATTAAGTGCTAGAGACACCTAATTCGAAAATAACTTAACTGTGAGAAATATTTGTACCTTTAACTATCCCGAATTGCGAAATTGACTGGGCAATACGAGGCTGTTCGGAGTAGGTTTTATATGTACCAGCTAAATGCCTGTATGAATTTCAATTTTGTTACCTCTCAAACTACACAAGATTGGTTTTGTGTGAACCATAACAGCGGAAAATGAAAGAACAACTGTGCCAACCGTATTACAAAATTCGATTAAAGATATTCATTTCAACGCTAAAGTCGCAAACTGTTTTCATTGTAAAGTAATGGATTACATTCTTCATATGTAGTCCAATTTTTTTATCACGAATTTTAGAAATGACCTGTAAATAATGCAGCTATCCACTTACCAAATTTAATAAAAAAACCTATCAAACTAGGCTCAAGTTTCTACTTTTCATTAGGGAATAGGTACTGGTAAGTTTTCAATTAACTTAAGTCAACGGGTTGTAACACATGAATTCTTAAGTTGTCGGAAATGAAAATTTGTGACATATTTGTTGTGTCTGCCGTAGGAATGTTTTTATCCGTCCGAGAGCTATTTTGTTTGTGAGTGAGCCTAAGTGAACACTTAATTTTTATTATATCTGAACATACCCCATTCAGGACTAGAATGCGACAATAATGCCTGTAAGGTGGTTGAAGTGGTCCGAAGTTTTTTTGAATAATTTGTTAAATGAAAATGGTTACTCTATTTTACGTAGGAGTCCAGCTTTTGTTTCAAGAAAATTTGCATCCTAGTTTATGTTAAATACATCTTATAATTGTATTATAATTGTGATGATGTGAATATTCGTATTTGGTCTCTACTTATCTCTCAGAAGTTCACCTCTCTCTGGAGTTTCACTTCAAAATCAATGAAAGCATTCTTGAAATACCCCTAGAGAAATGAGACAATTATTACCCCTTCTACTAATTATAAAGCTGCCTAGCTTCTTAGCTTTAGGAACAGAAGAGACTTACTTCACTCAACTTTACCTAAATAGCAATTCGAGTGCATTTACCCGACCTTATCAAATTACAGATTACCTCAGGTGTTACTGTCTGGAGAAGCGAAAGAGTGGCCCTTTCTCCTGAGAACCCGACTCATAGCGGTAGGCACTAGTGCTATAGGTGTATCCGACTGGGTATACTCACTGAGCACAATGCCCACATTCACCCATTACCCTAACAATACAGACAGGAGGGAAATATTGAGGTGAATAAAGAAAACTTTATTTCCGGAAATTTGTATAAAATCGTTTGTAATACAAAGTTCAATAATCCACTTTTTGAATTTTCACCTAGAAGTACCTTAGGCTGCGAATTAATTGAACCACCTGATATCTAAGAATTACATGAACCATGATTAAAATATATAATTTTGCTCTCCTTGGCTGTCTGTAGTCCACCAAATATAAACATTAATATTCAAGTAGCTCAAATAAGTTCAGTGTGTATAATGTTTGTCCAACTTTATTTAGAATATTAGAAAATTTTCTGCTGCTTAATTTTGACATTCACTCAACATGCACTGAATTTAATTCAATAGCACGAAGGGTGGGTTTGTTAAGGATGACTAACGTTCTCCAAACTCACTTTACTATACTACCATTATACTACCATTACCCAATATACTTTTCAAACAATACCGCAGGTTTGCTTACAACGTAACATAAACTATTTCAATACAATTACACTGCACGAATGAACATCCTAAAGGTTCATTTAATCTCTGATTTAAGTCCACTTCGTGTCTATTTTGTATTGATTGATTGATTGATTGATTCTCTTGATTCAAGTGTCATTTCCAGTTCAATACAAAGATTGTTCTTCCACAGGTGACACTATATTAATAAACTCTTATATAAAATTTATTTAGTTCCATATGATCCACTCGCACCACAAAATGCACAAAACTCTCAGTAAACTTGATTCCCATCGACGATATGAAGATTTCCATTACCCTTCTACTCATCCTAGCTTTATCCTACTCATGGGAAATACGTGAGTGCTCCTAATTTCCTTATAGAAGAACATTTAACTAAACTTTGCTTGTCAGGCAACTTCACATGTCTCTGTGACAACTTTGGGGATTGCGAGAGGCAACAAATTAAAAGTTGCCATGGAGGCTCAAGCTTTGATCTCCTGGGAGACGGGGTTAAACAAATTATCCGAGGCTGGAAAAACAGCAGTCTCATTTCAGCTATACTCACAGACTCCGCTGATAGCACTTGCATGCCCTACACTGGCTTGTGTTCACGGAACCAAAGACTTTATGTCACCTTTAGGCAATGCCAGCTGTTTCTGTACACAATATTCGGTCACCACCAACGGTTCAGTGCATCTATCATCCTTAGACAACTATGATGTCCAATTAGTCATCAAGAACACATTTGTCCAATGGGTTTACAAGTGGACCCTTCTGCCTCTGCAACAACAACGTGTGCAACTCTTGTAACCTCCACAAACTCTGTATGGGCATAACTGTCCTTTCCTTCGTATTTTTAATGTTATTAAACTCACCTGATTAACTTATTAAGCAAATTGTAAAGGATTAATATCTTTCGTAAGATTTGTATTTACTAACAAATCAAATTAAACTATTTCAAAATTACATAGCAAACAAATGATGAAAACATCTAGTAAGTTTATTTGTGAATTGATTCAAATTTTTATAAGATCACTTTCCACATAATTAACTCAACTGTTATTGTAAATACACATCTAGTCCCAGCAGCATATTCACGAACTTTAATGAGAGAGTGAACTTTGATTTGTGTGTTTGTGTGTCTGAGTGAGACAGGAGAAAGACTCGCCCTCCTTAAGACATTCTCCGTTTGTGGAAGTAGACTTGTCCAGGGACGACGTGGAGCTTTTTAAGATACAAACCCCTCCAGACTGCTTGAAATACCAGTTGAGATTCATTCAACCTTACTCACCTGTTGTGTATTATTCACACACACAAACACATTTAAACTTAATAATAATCCCTAAAATATCCCTCACAATGAAATCAATAAGTGTGTTGGCTCTCTTAGCCATAATCATTCCTATCATCTCTTCCCTTGAAATTCTGGCTCTTACAGATCACGAACCATATCCGCTCATCCCTGCAGATCCGTTCGTAAACATAAGTTGGGTAAGCATCCTCACTACTCCCTAATGTATTGTGTACATAAATAACTAAAGATTAAGTCACACAATGAAAACATAAAATATTAATCCAGTTCAAGTCAGTGGACCGTTGGTATGCTCCATTATGGAGTAAACGCAATTTATACTCAACCGTGGATGAAGTAATTGGTTCCGAGGAGTTTGTATACTTAGAAGATGGCTTGCATCCAAATCGGGTCACTAGGGTCAGATCCCGTCAACTATGAAATATTTGGCCATTCTTTCACTGTCACTGGAGGATATTTCAACCCTATCCGACCTGGATTTATTGACTGGCCACTTAAAAACGGTACTCACTTAATACAATAATTACTTAAACTTTTAAGTCACATACTAACAGCTCTATTTGTTTCACAGGTTCCGTTAAGCAATCAATAATTGTGTCAAGTGACAATAAATCATACGCTGTAGTAGTTAACATCTTCCCCGACGGAGGACTAGGTTTCGTGGTGAACTCTACACAAACCTTAATTGGATCCAATCTAAAAACAATCCATAAAAAGCTCCTAGCAACGGGATTCAAGGAAGAAGCCTTTTACCACGTGAACGCCGATTGTGACATTACAGAAACTAACAAGCATAAGTCTGAATTGTAAATGTGCTTATCCCTGTAAATATTTCAAATGGTGAGTTATCAATAAACTGGTGTGCTATCATGTCTTACGACAATCTTTCGCTTGTTGAACATAACAATTTAGACTCGTAGCACTATAAGTTAGTTAAATAGTGTTTTATTAACATGGTTTAACACCCGGCTAAATAATATATGACCCACAAGTCACAAAACCTTTAGCTTCTTTTCTTCACCCGAAAAATTTTAGAGCATGTTTGTTTATAGTTCTAAATTTTCTAAGGTAACATGTGTCTATCACTGGAGCGTGTTGACCCGTTAGCAATAAACTATCTCCTATTTAATCCGAATTCACACAAATTGCGGCATGCACGGCAGACTCCTAAAGATATAACAAGAATGTGGGTAAAGAGTAGCTATCAGAAAAATGATAGAGATATGGATAGAAAAACCTTATACACAGTACTATACAACAAACCCGAGACCCCCAGAACTAGTGAAAAGTGGTTGCTAGGATTATGAACCTTAAATAAAACATTAACACTGACAAGGAGTAACGAGGAGAGTATTCAGTGTTGTCCAGACTTTCAAAAGCAGCACAGGTTGTTTGCAAGCCAAAAGCACCTCACAACAAAATCACCAGAAAAAGAGTCGATTAATATAGCACTTCAATATAAACTCACTGATTTCAAACTTCAAAGGCTCGTAGAACCGATTTGAATTTTATTCCACAACGCTAAAGTTGAATTCCAGGATGACAGAATTGAAATGGGAGAAGAATGGGAGAACCTGAAGCCAAGTAATAACGAATTCCGATTTTGATTTTTGATGTAGGTAATATAAAATTAATTAATTACTAATAAAATCAGTTGTTCCTAGGACTGTCGTGGAATACGGTTCTCGTCCTCGAAAAAGATGGAACGCAATTATCCACATCGACAGCTATTCTGTTGTACCTCGGCCGTAAATTCAACCTGGCTGGAGCTGATGAACTCAAAGCAGCTAAATGCAATGAATACTTCGACTCCATGAATGATGTTCGCATAGGTAATAAGCTCAACTTTCTTCAACATTTACCAAAGCTAAAATTACATTCAAAATTTAACTTGAAACCCGTTTAGAATGCAAAGCGTTATCCATGGAAGAAGATGAATCCAAGAAAGTTGCAATTAAAGAAAAAATCCAGTCTAAAAGGCCTCCTTGGATTCTTAAGAAGTTCGAAGAGATCTGGCAAAAAAATGGCAACGGAGTTCTTGTGGGAGGAAGTGTGATTTGTGCTGACATTTTTGTAGCTCACTTCCTCATTGTGCTGTGTGAGTGGATTGAAGTTAAGCTGGAGAGTTTTCCAAGTGTCTCTGCTCATCCCAAGCAAATGTTTAATCTACAAGGAATCAAAGAATGGATTGCTAAACGACCCGTGACTCAATATTAATTTATTTACAAATCAAACATCAATTAAATTTATTATGTAGAAAAGACTGACATAGATTCCAATTTATTAACAAGAAATCTCCCGTTAACATACCCGTCGATACCATACAAAAGACGTGTTATTGTAGGGTTATTAATTAAACAACTCTAGCAGGTACATAATGAATACCATTCGTATGTAAGTGAATCAGCACGATAAGAAAAAGTGAAAAGCTAGCCAAAGACATTGTTTGTGTGGCCAGACTTGTCCAGTAAAAATGTTGGCCTTATTTACGTAAATTCCTCCAAGCCACTTGAAAAACTAGTTGATATGAAGCCAAGATACGTTCATCTTCCTTCATTTGTTGCTGATGTTTTACACACTTAATCTTAATATTACTATAAATATTCCTTACAATGCAATTTAATGAATGTGTCGTAAAGGTGGATTTCCACTGCGGGATTATTGTTAACATTGAAGCAAACAAATTTAGTTCTCATACAAAAGACTAATATCTTCCAGGTAAAGTAACTCCTATCACTCTATTATTAAGCAGACTTCGTTTGCTTTATGGTTTTGTCCTTTCCGAATCTCCGTCCATTTCCGTCCAAGAGATATTTTCTCCGTGTCAGGCATCGATGAAAGAAGAAGAAAAGGCGGGAACCAAACTCTAATGTTTCATCCATGGTGTCAGGTCCACATTGGGGTATTGTAAGACCCCATAACACACACACAAACTCATCATTGCAAGTTCACACACACACACTTCGCATAACGTTCACGTGGATTCAACATTGCGCAGACATTTTTGTGTGATTTCGTGCGCACACCCGTCTTAGTGTTTGTGATTATGTCGTGATGGTCGACGTGTTAACTATTTAAGAGTGCGACTTCACCTAAAACAGACGGAATGGATCAAAATAGACAAGAGGTGAGTGAATTAATGTGCATAATACATGAAATGCATCAATTAGATTTCCCGTGGATTGTTTCTCGCAGCTCATCGATCAACACGTCGAGGAGAATTTTGCTGTTGAAGCGGCAGAAAAGCCATCTGATTTGCGTATGCTGTGGAGGTTTGTGCTACAAAGAAGCAACTATTGGAACTATCACATTCCACACTCATATTTTGAATTTTCTCGGAATTTACACCGACACCAACTAATTCATTAATATGGACATTTTAAAACACTACAATTTCTACAGTATATCCATTTGAAAGTCTGCTTGTTTACATCATGCTTGAATGGATTATTGTGTATCAAATTAAACGACTTATGACTTGGGTATAATTTCGCATGACAACTAAAGTCACTCCCTTTAATTCAACCAATCTTTTGCAGAACCTAATAAAAGCCCCGGTGAGTGACCTTCTTTGCGGGACTTGCAAAGAGTAAACTAACAATAAAAGTCTTAACCCTTCACCGAAATGGATTAAATTATCGTAATACTCTTATTTTGCGTAGTAGCCAGCGGTTTGAACCTTCAACCTGAGCTTCTGGCTCTTCTCATGCTCTTTTATAATCTCTGCTTATAATTTCAACTCATCTTGGGTATTTATTAAGAAGTGAAACTTCTTTATGTCAATGGACGGTCTGTCTGTGTATTGTTTGTGTGTGTGTCTGTGTGTGTTAGCACGATTATCTCGTGAACGGCTGAACTTTTTTAAATTCGGTTTTTGGATACAGCTTCCTTATGTTTCTGGGGGGAACATCACGTTCCAGCACGCCAAACCGACCGTCCCTTCAGGGTAAAAAAGGCCCTGAAAATTTTCCCCCCATACCTTTCCATGTTAAAACACTACTTCACGTGTACTCCCTTCGCTCTTCCTACATGCACACAGATGCCCCCTACTGGTTCAATATCTCGTATTTTTCCTTCATATTAAACCGTTTCTTAAACACGCTCGTGATGCAAATACCAGTTCAACACACAAATAATTCAATCATATTCATAATCATACACTATAAATTAATTCGTTTCACTTCTTTTCTACACCCATTTAAGATGGTTTATTCTACTTACTGTCTAGACCCACCTTATATACTAAACTTGAAATAATAATTAATTTATTAAATCTTAATCATAATTCGCAGATTTAAAACACAGAGACCTGGTATTTTGTTTTCTTTACACGATACGAGTTGATCTACACTGCTAAAATATTTCTCAAAGAATCTGAATTCACACAAATGTCACAGGACGTCGCAGACTATAAAGTGTGCTTTACAAAAGCAGCAGCGATGCACTTTCATTTGGGAAAAAAATGAGTTAATTCCAGTAAAATCCATTTGAACCGTATTCGTCCAGGAGTTACCAAATGTGAGTTTGACTATAAACACGGATCTACAATACAAATTCTCTGCAGACTATACCTCTTCTGTCCTGGGAGTTAACGTGCTTTCCGATGAAAGCCGCGTTGTCGTTGTTATGGAAGTTGGACTCCAAGGAGGACAGTATGTATATACGCACAGCGGCTTTGAATATTCTAAGAGTCGGGGAAACTCCAGCTCACTCAGTAAAAAGTTATCTTACCTTCACAACAGCCTACCCAATTGACAGCTTTTCCACTGCCCTCTTAAGCAGTAAATAACCACACAACATTTAAATTCCATGACTTATCCAACCGACAAAGGAAACTTATCTCTCCATCTAATAAAAGACTAGCATCAAAATAATTACTGATTAATAAAATTAGTCAACCTAGAACTGGTTTACTGTTAGTCTTTAATTTTGTATGAAATTCAGGAAGAACTGCACTGAATGAATAAGCGCTTGTGAAATATATAATGAGGTAATGTAGTTTATTATACAACAAAGTTGATACCCAGTCGTAGGCCTCTAAATATTTACAGTTGCTTGTAATCCTCATTAAAAGCATTTAACATAACCTCCAGATGAAGCAAAGATATTTTTACAATAATTTCTTCAACCCGAATGAATGAATGGTACGAAAGGTACCAATTACTACCAATTAAACTCCATCCACCTTTTGCACGCATTTCATATGTTTTAAGACTACTTGAGCTGCACCTGCCTTCAACAGATAATGTCATAACCAGTTTGTGCAAGTAATCATCTTCACTCATTACAATATATTTTATAAGTTATTTGTTTAATAAAACCTTCTTCATAATTAATTTCCACAACAAACAGAACTTATTTGATCTAGTTAACGATAACCTGATAAACAACACGACAAGCCGTGCATTAATAACACCTTATGTAGTTATAAAAGCTGTGAATTATATGCAATGGCGCAAAATAATTATAAAAGTGCCAATAACTAGACGAACACACTTAATTATTAATGGTATTCCCATAAAATGATCCATTTCAATAAATTATTAACGATAACTGTTTTCATTGAAACCTCTTTTTATATTTTAACTTATTCTGAGTTATTTGGGATTTAACTAATAAAACATATGTTAAAACTATTTGTGTCTTTATTAATTAATTACTTTATTTACTTCATTAAAGTGTTGTTCATCATTTCACCAGTACATTCAAGTATTTCATGACTAACAACGTGAACATAAACCTGTTCATGATTGTCATTATTGTAGGTCGAAAAGCGTTTCAAATAAATATTTTACGACCTAAAATGAGATGGCAGAAAGTTTGAGGGTAATAGTAATAGTTTATCTAGATTCAATAGAAATTGGCAGATGCTAAGACAAAGAGATTTTTGATTTATTCGGCTTTCAGTCATTCAAAACAAGCTATGCCTACTAAACAGGTTTGTTATGACTCACTTTAGATAAAGATTTCCTCATAATCTTCGGCTTAAACATCTGCTTGACCTTTTCATTCTACGATGTGAAAACTGAATATTTGTTCATATTTCTTTATACGACTTGTTGTAGTATACAAGGTCTCTTTTCTGTATATATTTATATACCTTGGATGTCCACTCATTTTTGCATGACGCAACTGGACCAACTAATCCTTCATTCATCAGCTGGTGAAGTTAAATCTCAGTAATCATTTATCTATCGTCTGTAGCAGAAGAAGTAGCATTGGTCTCCATTTGAACTAAACTGTTCATCTTGAAATAAATATGGGCCTTTCAAAATTCGTCCTGTTGTTCTTAATACTTGTCGTGTTCCACTTCGCCAATTCTAAAACCCGAGAGAAGCGAACACCCCGAAGAAAAGACTTCTCTATTTGATCCTAATCCAACCCAAAATGATGATGCGGAGGATATGCTAAGGATTTGTACACAGTCCCTTCAAAAAGTAAGTGTACAACTACCTCGTCCTCTTTCCATTAATAACTTGATATTTCATTAACAGGTGGAGGGCTTCCTGCAGGCAATTGGATTTCACTTTACTAAAACAGCAACTGTTAATGAAGTTCGAAACCCATGCGGGAGCCCTTCCGGGCTTGTAAATCCAAATGGAACTGATTGGATGGTTTTAAATGGTTCCACCTGCGTTAAACTACTACCAGGATCCCATAGTTTTGAAAATGCAACTGAGGTCTGTTACAACGAAATTCGGAAAGGTAAGTCACTATTTAAATACTACAAACAGCCAGTAGTATGACGAAACTGTCATTAATTTAGTTCAGGTCCGGAAAATATTTTTTGCTTGGTGACTTCCGCAAACAGACTTCAGCAAGTGTATAAATTAAACTTTCAAAATCATAAACCTTGCAGAAACATTTAAGCAGGACTTAAGCAAGACAAGGCATCTTTGTTAAAACCAATTCATTATAATGGTGTGTAGCCAGAACTAGTACGAGCAAAAAAAATATAACGATTTTACTACGTCATCAGTTAAAAAACCTACACCAAGCAGCCTCTTTAAGCCCAGGTAACTGAAGAGGTCATACACACAAAATCGCGCATTTATACACCCTAAACACATACACACATATGCCTATGCTGTCGTTAGCGACGCGAATTTTGGTACCTTTAAGTCCCATTTAAGCACTCTGGTGCAACGATTTCGAACTTCTATACGAATACCAAAGTTGCTTCAAATTACTATATCTTGCGACTGTGAAAAAATAGAAGAAGAGCCATGGATAGTTTGGCCTCTGCTGTCGTTAGCGTTTGCTGTTTTGACCCATTTGGATGACCCCCACGGGTCACCCAGCACTCCGATCGACACCAAATTTTGGGCGGGAGGTCCGACACGCTTTTGGAACGTCCCCACCAAATTTGGTCACGATCGGTCTGGTGGGTCTTGAGTTGAATCGCGATAGTACAGACAAACGGATAGCGTGACGTCATGTATGCTCGTATATGCACCAGTTACCTGGGCAAAAAATTAATATACCTTAAAGAGAAACGCTGATCCCCTTCAAATCGAGAAGACCAATTAAAATAAGTTCCCTTTATCACACAAGTAATCTGTTAAATGACAGTGGAAGATTCACCTTGAGTGAATTAAATGATCTATTAACATTAGTTTTAACATCACTGTGACTCAAATGTGTTAATCAAGAGAACAAAGCCACGTTCACAATCTTAATGAGACAACGAGGCTCTGACATAATTGATGCAACACTAATGACTGGCTTAAAATTAAATCTAATCAGCAGAATATTCTTATGGGGGACTCGCACACAAAACAAAACACTTATAAGAATTTAGGGTTCAGTAATCCGCTTGAGGTGTGAGGAGCACCTTCGAGTGTGAAATATTAAGTAGTTTAGATCCAAATTTGTTTGCGTATTTCGCATAATTTTAATGCAAGAGCTGCAAGTCACACCTTATGAAACAAAGTTTACTAGAAATCATGAATCCTTTTGTTTTTTTATTGTTAAACTACAAAACACACGTAAAGTCGTCAAGGGAGACTTCCGTTGGTGTCCATTCCCAATTTAAACTTCAAACTTGTTAAGGATGGGCGGATTAGGAATTTGCATCATTTGAAATATTCGGGTTTCAGTCATTTTTAAGCAGGTTACACTTTCATTTCTAATATTCAGCCGGACACATTTAACCTACACCTAAAAATAATTAAATCGTTTGCTGATTTGTCATGGGAAGATTTGGCCCACCCGGTCGTCGTGTCTGTGGATTCCTCTGAGAAGGCTGTAAAGTCAGCTTTTCGTATTCCCATATTTGTGTATGGATGAAACTTAGCATCCTATGCTAAGCATTGTTGGAGTTTTTCCCAACTTCTAATTTACTTATCTTCGTAAGTAAATTGTTCTCTTGCACTTCATGCACTGTTCCAGCTCCAGACTTTTCTATAAAAGCTGAGAACTTGAAGACATTAAGACACACCGTTATTCTGTCCGATCAAGTCTAGAAGTCTCTTCAGGAAGATCATTCCCTGATCTAACTTTCTTTTATCTATTTCCTAATAGAAACTGACGTATGTGAGACGTCCATACCTCACATAGAATCCTACACTCCGTAAGAATTAATTGCTTAGTTAAAACTATAAAACACTTGGCTTTTTATTCATCATCCTACATAAAACCATCTAGTCTCATATTGCCTCATACCTATCCATCCTCATAAATCTGCGTTATCGTTGCAAGGAAGCATTTCTTATTGAACTAATCTGGATGAGGAGATAGATTTACTCTCCAAAACATTGTAGGGACTTATTTCAAGGCCAAACACCCCATACCAGCAAAGTAACCCTACAAGGCGAGGGATCTCCAACACATCTTTCGCGGCCAACGGGGACTAAGTTACGCGTGGGCCAATAGGAGGGACGATTCAACCGCAGGGACCGTTGGCCTTATTTGCAGTCAACTGCGGATCAGCGGATTAAACGGAACCGCAGTAGAGTGGCGGTCTGCGGAGTGCGGGAGGCCCAGCGACGTCGTTTGCGAGAAGCCAGTGGTCGTTTCGTACGTGGAAATGGTGAGGAAGCAGCTGGAAGGAAATAAGCGCGCTGCGAAAAGGGACGGAGAACTGGCTATGACGCAAGGCGAAATTCGACAGTTGGGAAAGGAGCTGGCGGAGGAGCGGAGGTTGCGGAAGGTAGAAACGGCTGAAATGGCGAAGAGGGTAGAAGTGACGATGATCCAATTATCTCGGCTGGAGGCAGCGGTGGCTTCCCTCGAAGAACAGGCGAAGAAGGCGGAGTCTGAGAATCGGGACATCCGAGCGGAGATTAAGTCGCTGCTGGACAGTTTCCGAGCAGATTTAGTTGTCCAGAAGGAGCGTAAATCCGCAGAGACCAAAGCAGAGTTGAGAGAGCTGAAACAGCAGAATGAGTCGCTGGAGAGAAAGTTGGAGGAGCTGCGGGTGGCCACGGCTGAGGACAAACGTCTGCGGCGAGTTGAAGAGGCTGAGGCTCGTCGTTTACTGAAGACGTTGGAGTCGGAGACATCCTTACAAGTCTCAACTCTGGCGGAGAGTTCCATAAGACGTCAATTGGCAGCGGAGAGGGAAGACGCTGGAATCAAGCGAATACTGGACGACATGGGTGAAGCGTTTGAGAACAATTTGACCACCGTTTATTCCGCTGTAAAGGCACAGGAGGTCTGGAAAGTTGAGACGACGGAACAACTTGAGTTTTTACTGACTGATCTGAGAGGATTGGGTGAGCAGGTGGGGCAGTTGAGGTTTTCCAGTGAGGAGTCGTTGAAAAGACTCCAGGTGGCCTTGCAGAATGTGGGGGTGTGGGACTTGGGGGGACAAAAGTGGTTTGACCTTCCGAAGGTAACTCTGTCCAGTTTATCTTCGCTGAGTTTCCTGAACAGCTTCTGTGGTTATTTAGGCAATGGGAATGTGGCACAAAATTGAAATAATCAGGAAAAAATACCAAGCAAAACCAGCTTTGAAGTGCTGGGAGGAGATTTTTAGTCTGAAGGGGAACAACACAATCAGCTACACTTACAAGTGAGTCAACGTATGTTACTCTAGCAGTCAATCCGAATTAATTTCGATATTCTGTTTCAGTTATCGTCTCGTGTATACAAATGAGGAGTACACTTTCACTTCTGACGTTCAAGTGGACCCGCAGTGTCCTCACCAATGGACACCCCACGGTAAGCAAACTTCACGGCGACAGTGGAAACTTTTATTGCTCATGAAGCAGTTTACTGCTTATACATCTCTCCTGTCTGTCCATCCGTCCGTCACATCCGTCACACTCCACATAATGCACACACCACTACCATCAATATTCAAAGCGCAGATTACCAACGCACACCACCATGTCCGTCATAAGTCTTTATTGGCTTCGGCGGCAGGTCTGTTTTACTCTTCACATAGTAGTTCAGTCCTCCCTAAAAAGATATATAACACACAATAAAACTGCTGTCAGGACGTTTCACTTAACGTGAAATGCTCAATGCGCAGATTCCCACATTATCCCACCACCAGTTTGTCCACGTAAACAGTGGATAATTTCACGTGTATGGTATCTGTTTCATACCTAACACACTAATAGCTTCAACGCTTCAAATCATACAGTAGACTGCTTGGTCACAGAGGTTCAGTATGGAGTGGATTTTTTAATTCGTTGCAGGTCACTTGGTTTTGAGAAATTTATTTATTTTTTGTTAAGGGAACAACATTTGGCTGAAAACGGACTACGAGAACTGGGCAATCACAATGCAATGCACCAATCAATCCATCTCCTCCTGTGATGATCTTTGGATTCTGTCGAGAACGCGGACTCTCCCTTACGCGACTTTGGGCATGTTGAGAGACACCGCGGATACAAACGGATTCCCAAAAGCACACAGAAGCCTGTTCGACCAAACATCGTGCTGAGTTTTAGGCCATAGTCGCCTTGTTAATGTCTGTTTATTGAGAACAACAGGAATAAAATGTCGTAGGCGCAAATGTTTTTATTCTTACAAAAATGCCTAGCCCAAACACGAAACCAAGGGAAAACAGAAGGTGATTGACTTGCAGACCGAAAACGGCGCTTTTTCTAGCAAAGGGCAAAGGTTACAAGGACATTATCTTATGATAAAACTCTAGTGTCCGTCTGTTATTTTACTTTCATGTAAAATTACTCCAAACTTCGATGCATTTAATCCAAATAATACAAAACTTGCCAGGTTGTCATTGTCATGTTTTCAAGGTCTCTGTCAATGATCCATTTAGTCTGGAATATGCGCTCAACAATCTCTGGTGAAATCACTGTGCACTTACACAAATACATTAAGTTTGCATCAGTCACATCTTACTTTTCACCCCTCCCATCGTCAATAACTGAGATGGGTAATACTTTCAAGCGTTTGAAACACAAAATGGTTTTAGTTTGAAACTTTTAGTTAGCAATGAAGTTCGTTAAGAAACATTGATCACACTGCAAAACGCTGAGAGGATACACTCATCCTCAGCTTGTGATTATCTAAGGAGTGGGAATTATCTCTTAAACTACCTATGATAAATCCACGAACACTTCATGTTGTGAATAATTCTGCGCAGAAGAGTATGAATGAAAGATGGCGTTAAAAATTCATAGTACCAATAAACCACTGTTTACGTACATCCCAAAATAAAATGTACATTCCATCTGACAAACATTGGCAACTCAAAAATGATGTCCGTGTTGTCAAAGGTCATTCACTTATCATTAGTAGTTTGTTAGTCCACAGTTAATTCCAAACGCGTTAAACCAACCACATTCTGAGAATAGCTCTTCCTTGCTTATAATATGTGTGAGTAAAGCAATTTGACTGGAGAAGAATGCTGCCAGTAAAGTTGAAGCGATAATTCATTCATAGTAGTTGGTGGTAGTAATAAGCACATTTTGCAACACAATTGATAACAAGGATTACCCTGATCGGCTTTAACATCATTTGCAAGATTTGCTTCTTACCAAGATTCTTCATGCTTTCCTTTTTTTGCCAAGGTAACTGGTGCATATACGAGGATACGTGATGTCACGCTGTCCGTCTGTCGGGATGATCGCGATTCATCTCAAGAACTACCAAACCGATCGTGACCAAAATTAGTAGGGACGTTACAAGCTTGCTTCAGAGCTCCCGCCCAAAATTTGGGGTCGATCGGAGTGTTCGGTGACCCGTGGGGGTGGTCAACGTCTTTGTGAGGAAATGTAGTCCCATAAAAACTACTCCAAATGGCTGTTTTCTTTACCATAGGTTACTATTCCCATAAAAACATAAGACCTGAGATAGGTAGGATGCTTAAATTTTGCACGCATGATCAGAGTGGTAAATGTAGATTCCAATCATTTTTTAAGTGTGTTCAGTATATCTGGCGTATAAACCCATGTGTGAATAGGACCAAATTTGAAAGATTGCTTAAACTTTGCATAGAGGGTCAGGGGACAAAATTAGGTTACCATCAAAGTTTTAGTGA
>JAQGAB010000775.1:0-22007 GCA_034696565.1 Isotomurus graminis | reverse complement strand
GCTGTTGCATAGTAAAGGTAACTATGGTATCTTCTACCCCCACTTAAGCACCCTGCTGCATCGATTTTGACCTTCGATACAAAATCAAAAGTTGCTCTAAATAGTGATATCTTGCGACCATGAAAGTATTGGAGAGAGGTCAAGCCCCGTTCGGGCCCTGCTGTCTATAATTTTGACATTTTTGTTGCTACTTAAGCACTTAGTGTGAGCGAGGCAAACATGCTAAGCTAACTATATTTTACGAGCATTAGGCCAATCGCTTTTTCTATGCGTGTGCCAAATTTAACTTTAATCGGATGAACGGTTAAGGAGATAATACCCACAAAGTTGGAAATGCTGCATGCGGAAGGACGGACGACACAGGTGATCACATAAGCCCAAATTGACTGGGCTAAAAAGTACTTGAAGATAGCCTTAAACCAAGTTAATTATTAAACAAATGTTGCGGAATTGATTGCTTGAATTGATCACACACACACATGTACCTAGTGGTTGTTTTGCAAGTTTAGGGACAATCTTTTATCCCAAAATTCGTCGTCATCATCAACTTTATTATGCAAAGAGGTAACTTAAGTATGGCTTTGTAGAGTTTGGTTAGTGTTTGAGCATTCTGTTGGACTGCTTTCCATTTAGTAGTGGTATGAGAAATACATAAAGTGTGATCAATTAACATTTTGCGTTTGCAAAACGGAATCACGCGGACGGAGTCCGACGAAAGACGACGACGAAGATGTTTTCGTTCAGTTGCCGTGGACATCCATCGCAGCGACGCATCGGAGGCTAGTGGCGTCAAGACTTTGTAAGAAAACTAGTTAAAAGGTGAAAAAAATTAGATTAGCACTAGTTTAAGAAATTACGTTAATGTTGCCGTGGGAAATTCAATCTAATCTGACCTAGGTTCCGTGACCTAGATAATCCTTATGAGGTGGGTAGCATTCAAATCCTCGCGTAGCTTTAATTAAAACGGCGAGCGAAAATTAAAATTAAGATTTTGGCGTGATAGGGGTACGGTGTGACCTCCTTAACATGACTTATGACCCCAATTAGGATTTTTATGGGTGTAGTTGCACTCTACAACTTCGCTTTGAATTCTCAGGCTGCAGGACCACTTGTATATGTTGGGGAGTCTTGCTGCCTTGAGAGTTATTTCATACAAGGTTTCCCACACTCCAAATATAAGAACTACCAGCTTTCTCTATTTGCCTTCGCAAACTTACTGCACGTTGTCTCTCCTATTAATTTTGTTTTTAAAACTTTATTATTAGCTCTAAATTATCTACACCTTCTGTTGAGAATTTGGTTACGTCCCCTTAGAAAGACAGTTGCGAGCGCGCAGAAACGTCAATTATCATTGTTAAAGTTATTTTCGTTGATTATAAATCGTGCACGCGCATATATGTTGAACAGTACATCATTTACTTGTATAATTGTGTAATCTTGACGTCAGTAGTAATAACGAATAGTCTAGAAACTGTTTGTTTTAGGAGGGACGTGGCGGCTTTACAGTTTTTATTGTATAGTGCCTTGAGGATTTGTGCAATATCCATAATAAATTGCAGAAACTAACACCTCGGTCACCTCTCTCTCCAACGTACAAACTTTCACCGTCGTCTTTCTTTCCCAATCTCCTTGTTTCCTTCATCTTTAGCTTTTAATTTGTTAGTAAAATTGTAATGAGTCATATCATGGTCTCATGTACTTTAACCCGATCTCAAGGTACGTAGACATGGTCTAATGCAGCCTTTTAACATGTTGTACTCACTACTACTACACAAACAGTCCTGAGAAAAATTAATTTAAGGTTGTTTCCAGTATTTTAATTCTATTTATACTATACATTATTCTTAAGGTAATCTTTCGATTTCGCAAAAGGTTTCGAAAACTATGTTCAATGTATATTTGTGAACAAGTCTGTGAAACCTTTGTAATACTTTACAAGAATAACATGAAATTACTGTCCTACAAATCGCTCTTATGCCACTAAAAGTATGCACACTGACGTTAATACAGATGTATTTCCATTAATCTCTTTGCGTTAAAATGTTATTTCAAATCAATCCTAGATAAATGATGCATCTAAGCTATTACGAAATACAAATCCGCTTTCTACAAATGAAACTCAAACTGTCAATTTTTTCACATGCTTTCTTCTCAGAGCTTGAAAATTTGAATCAAAAGTGAAGCTTCTGTTCAGAGGCCGGACCCGGTCTCTTGGACCCGTATGGTCAACGTGCCCTTAACATTAACTTGCAACACAATAGCACTAGACGTGGCAGAAGCCTAACCTTCGCTTGACGGAAAAAAACATACAAAATACTTACACACCCAAACAAGCTATTGGCATGATTGCATAAATTCCACACCCTACCTAAACCAACCTAGTTGGACCTGAATTGATTTTAATTGTAACCACACTTCTAGGTTCCTGAGGTAACTCAATCTATCGAACCCTTGTCAACGCTTTTAGAGGATTTTGCGAAAAATCCTTCACCAACTTTGATGCCACCACACCCGCACTAGCCCGTTCAATCTTATGGCAAAAAACCACACCCAATATTTCGCGGTTGTTTTGAGGAATCGAAAACTGCACATTAGCTTCTGAAGGGAACGGATGCGATGAAACTTTATTGAAGGTGTAGTCTCCTTCAATAATATTCACCCGTCCCTTTTATGCCACCGCAAAACATGTCTCCATAGGATCCCTACCTTCATATCGCAACGAGCTAAAGAAATATTAAATTTAACATTTGTGTCTCTCATCAAAACAAATTATTGTGTCATACAATACGTATAATACACTGTCTAAAAACACGTCCACTGCAGATATTCTAAGCAACAAAACAAAATTATTTGTGAACCTCATAACCTGAAACAGTATAATATGGTTTGTGATGAAAATATTTGCTTGTAAAATGTTGTTTACTACATCGGACACTTATCCATTCGGACATCCATTACGGAGTTTCTACAACAATTGTAATAAAAATTATAAAGCTTCTTTTTTAATATAATGATGAAACGATTATATGTGGGTTAACTTGCATGGACGGTTGGAGACCTTATATTACTTAACGTCCGAATAATTGAAGATGTTTCATGATTAATCCCGTAAGTTCGTTCCCATGGGAATATATTAGCCCATCCGTTCATTTTTATTGTACATGCGAACAGCTTGTCTTTTTTGTGTAGATGACCTTATGTTTATGTGATCTGCATGAAATACATTAAGAATTCACCCGCACAAGAGCTTGTGATAGCAGTATGCATTTTCCATGCATATGTGGTAAACACTTCGATGTAGCCAGCAAAAGCTAAATCAGGTCACATCAGATTGACTGAGCTTTTTTATAACCTAAGTAAAAAGTAAGTGCCGTCATTCTCCGTGCTGACCTCAAAAAACTCTCAAATTCTTACAAAGAACATACTATTCGCCTTTGAACGGACAATATTCCAGGTCAATTTGAGATTGAAATATCACGATTTTAAATAATGCATTCATGACCATAAATATCAATTGTAATGTCTAGCTGTGTGTACTATTTATAAATGTTTACTCACTAACGCAATAA
This sequence comes from Isotomurus graminis, assembly GCA_034696565.1. Taxonomy (NCBI): domain Eukaryota; kingdom Metazoa; phylum Arthropoda; class Collembola; order Entomobryomorpha; family Isotomidae; genus Isotomurus; species Isotomurus graminis. The sequence goes on along the minus strand of JAQGAB010000775.1, from coordinate 18,438 downwards.
ACCAGAGACACAATAGGTTAAGTGGAGAATATTTCGATACATTTACTTTTATTTACTAATGGTCAACCTTACTTGAAGGGTCGTATTGTTTAGTTAGCAGCCATGGGAGAGCTCATATTAGTTGTCAATAGTGTCTTTGTTGTTGTGAGAGTGAAACTGTTGCAGGGGTAGTGCGAATTTGGTTGGGGCACTTTTAAACTTAAAGCGAACAGGTGCATTAGGTAGTATGTTTATGTCTTGAAATAACCCTATCGTCGTACAGTGGAACCAATCGTTTCACGGGCTTTCACTGGTTCCTCGTCTGATGTATTCACTACTTGAGAGCTTGTCTGTTTAGCATAATTATGACACGAAGTGTCAAACAAAAGAGCAATAAAAAAAAAAGCCGTGCAAGAACACTGGGAAGGCCGGAGGAATAAGAGAAGCAGCCTTCAACTAGCCCGCAAGAAGCGTGTCCCTGTGGTTAATAAAAAGAGGAAAGTTGCTCCGGAGGCGCAACGCTGTCGCACAGCTTGACTTCTCATGTGCATCCCCACGCAAGTGGGGGCCCTGCAGACGATTCTCTCGTAGCTTAACTGCATGACGGCATGTGTGCCAGCAATGGCCTGCCAAAAGTAACTTCTCCATCATTTATTGATGAATCTGCGTAATAGAATGTATTCTTAGACCCTTAGATAAATGTTAAAGTTGAACTTTACTTTAATACAAACCTTTTTGATTTATAACCATTAATATATTTTGTTACTTCAATTAGATTAATAATTAATTAAGTAATGGATTATTGATTTATCTGGAAGGTCATTATTAACCGTCTTCAGTAGTTAACATTAACTGGTTAGTAAAATACTATGTAGAGTTACGATGTTTTGCATGTGAATATGTAGTGACATGATTCTCTTTAATCCATTAACCATAAAATTCGGACATCCCTTAGATTTAGTTTGCTACGTGGTAGCCTCATTGATGAATCTGCGTAATAGAATGTATTCCTATACCCTGAGATATTAGTTTCAGTTAAACTTTACTTTAATAGAAGTCTTTTTGATTTATAATTATTACTACATTTTGTTACTTCAATTGGACTAATATAATTAAGTATTGGACTATAACCTTATTTGGAAGGTCATTATTTACCGTCTTCGGTTGTTAACATTAACTGATAAGTAGAATGCTAAGTAGAGTTACGATGTTTCGCATGTGAATATGTAGTCACATAATTCTCTTTAAACCATTAAACATAATATTCGGACATCACTTAGATTTAGTTTGCTACGTGGTAGCCTCATTGATGAATCTGCGTAATAGAATGTATTCCTATACCCTGAGATATTAGTTTCAGTTGAACTTTACTTTAATAGAAGTCTTTTTGATTTATAATTATTACTACATTTTGTTACTTCAATTGGATTAATATAATTAAGTATTGGACTATTACCTTATTTGGAAGGTCATTATTTACCGTCTTCTGTAGTTAACATTAGCTGATAAGTAAAATGCTAAGTAGAGTTACGATGTTTCGCATGTGAATATGTAGTCACATAATTCTATTTAAACCATTAACCATAATATTCGGACATCACTTAGATTTACGTGGTAGCCTTATTGATGAATCTACGTAATAGAATGTATTCCTATAGCCTTACATTTATTTTTCAGCTGAACTAATTAATTGCAAAATGTTTTAACACCCCAATTTAAATTTAACAATTGAATTGAGGACCAAAAAGGATTTAACACATCCAACCGAAGTACTGATAAAATAGAGTAATTTTTTTGGTATATACTTGTACTCTTTTATACATAAACAATACCAAGTGAATGTTACACCTACATTCCGCACATTATTATTTAGTCTCATTCCCTTCTCTCTTGACCTACTATTTACTGTAATAAATAGTAGTCCAGATGTGTTTAACTTTAGTCTGGTTTAAAAGGCCCATGAGAAGCACTGAAAACTGTCTCTTCAGTTCTCTTAATGGAGCAATTATTCATATACCTGACAGAATTTTGATTGAGATTTTCAAACTTGAACGAACGCTTCATCCCAGATAAACGTAGACGAAGCTCACGAATGGTTTGTCTTCTACGGGACTGGTTCAGTTGGAATTCAGTCTGGTTCTACACATTAAAATTCCTATTTTTCCAAATTAGGAGATAATGAACTGCTTGGTGTCTCAGGATTTGGTGTAAATGTTTCTTGTTTTACGAACATGAAATTAACACCTAAAAATATATGAAAGAACAGAGACAGAGAATATGATAGATACACTTACAAATATACATAAATACACAAACAAGCAACTAAACATAACAACAATTAAATAAATTGAAATACACAAGCGAACTATAATTACTGTAAAGTTTATGATATGTGTTAACAAAAAAGAATAAACACCGAAAACACCACCAAACATATAAACAATATTATTTTAAGTATAGAAACGAAGTAGATATACTTACTACAAAATACAACTACAAACACAACGATCTAACAAACAAATTAGGTGCTACATTTTTTACTACTCTTCATGTTGAAGAACCAAAGAGTTATTTTGATGCTCTGCAGGCTTTTAAACCGAATGATCTAACAAGTAATCTGAAAAAGAAAGAAGCTTAAGGGAAATGGGAACTACAAGTAATTTTTGTTAAAGAAAATTACAACTATCTGTTTAAAATAGTCTCATCATTCCATCAAAATGAAGTTACATCATTGCAAAATAAACCTTTCTTCTTTTGGAGAAATACAACATGGACAATACCACTTGTTCATAACTAAATTCACGGTATTTACGGGCCAAGGAGTTGGTAATTCTGGTAGATGGATGATACAAGGAAATGACCCCCAAACGACTCGGTAGAAACTTACTTTCGTTCAGAAACCAAAATATTTGTATGTGCAGAGATCTCAATTTATGAAACAGGGCCTTTCCCAAGACCCTGTTTTACGATCTCAGCTACCTTTCTTATGGAAAGTGCGGAAAGTCTCTTCCTACCCTTTATGAGATGAGCTTTTATTTCTGAAATGAGCCGTAATTCCACAATTATCTCTCTACGAGTTCACATCCCACTTTCCTCGCACTCTCTAATCCACCTCACACTAAAAAATCTTCCCTACTCCGTGAATTAAAATATGTTTCATCTGTGCATTCGTAATAAGTACGTGAGTTCCAAGAGTCTCTGGAAACTCTCAAGGGAAACGATGGAGAGAACTGCCTTTCAGTGTTTAGTGTATAAAGTGTGTCATTGCATCACACCAGTTACTATAAACCCAGTGAGTGTTCCTTGAATCAAGGTGACTGTTGCACGGATTCAAGTGATTTATTCCCAGTTGTGAATAAAGATGAGCAACAGACGTTCCTCCAACTGAATGTAGCTGAGACTGGTTAGGATCTATGAGGTACCCAAGGATGTGCACGGCGTCGTTCTCGATACCTATGTTCAGGCGTAAGAATCACGACCAAAAATAACACCTTTCGCACTTTCAAACTCATCCCGTACTCCAAAACGTCAAACCAGAGAAGCTGTTACTTAGAGAATATAATAGAAGATGAAAGGCGGTCTGTTTTCTTCTCTGGTCTGGTAATTGAACTACAAGACACTCCTGTGCGTTGGACTTTTAAGGGTTCCCATTTCAAACCATCGTATTCTTCGAGTGAGGACTTCGGTAATCGGGTTGGGGCAAGTTAACAATTCAGGAATTCGCTTAAGGAAGAAAGTTCAAAAAGAGGTGCATCCTGTATAAAAAATAAAAAACTCTTCTCGTGGTACAAGGGGCGACGAGTTACGAATATCTCCCATAAGGGGCAACGCGTTACACACTAGATATCTCCTAACGGGTGTTACTTTCGGCATGAGAGATTAGCTATCATTTGGGCTCTAACTTATGACGATATCTAGGAGTTCTTGGGTGGTCTATCGGTTGTCTTGGTGTAGCTGTAACAACAAGCAACTGGCTTCTCTGCGGATCTTCTTAATATTAGTGAGGATTACGTCAGCTTATGGAGATCAGGAAAGTCCGAACCACCTTGTCCTGTGAATAATTGTATAAAAGGAAAGCGCAAAAAATGTGTTTATTACTCATACATACCCTCAACAACTCCCTTCAATTCGTTACATTTGCCAATTGTACGGATACAGTTTATTGCAGCAGGTAAAAATTTAAAAATGACAAACAAATTCTTTAAACTTTATTTAACTGAATAAATCTGCCGGTTAATGTTAATCTGCCCATATTGATAAAGCACCTGCAGCAGCTTTTTCAATACTAATCTCAACCTGTCTTGTTACTTAATCAGAACTGTTATTCACTTAATTCGAAGTTCATTTAGGGACGCACATTCATTTCAGCGAATCAAATGCACCCACCGACATTTTGACATAGACACAGTTCGAAAGCCTTAGATATGAAACTTATTACACACAAAATTCACACAAGTTAAAGAGAAAACAAGACAGCAGGAAATTAGAATCCTACCGACTAATTCAAGTTTTCATGACGTTGGGGCGCTATTTACCTGTTGTTTACCTTCTATTCAAAAGCTTGTTGACTAACTTGGCTAAAAATATTGAAACGTTATTGAAAACAGTGTTTCCATTATTCATGGTACATTGGAGAGGAATGTACTAACAAAGAATAAAGCAAAATGCAGCAACTGCGAAACCAAAGAAGCTTATATATCTGGGTAATGCGGTTAACTATTTATTCATTTTTTATTGAAATGTTTTAAGACAACTTGGTCGTTGCAAATGAAACTTGGATTGATCTAAACGGATGGACGGCCAAAGGATAGATACCTCGGAAATGTGAGAGAAAAAAGGACATATAATAATAATATAATTGTTTATGTTAGTTTAGGAGAGGATTGTACCTGAGCTAATAAACGCGGACATAATTTTAGAATATATAAAGTTTAAGCCTGTTTTCGTGTTTAAGTGTCCTTACATATATAAACATAGGTTCCCGTGCCCAGTTACATTTCTACTTTTTTTATATTTTATATTTTACATCTCAACTTGCTTCTCTTATCAACCTAAATGTAAGCCTTAATCTATTTAATAAATTAATTTCAAATTACTCTTGACTTTAACTACCTACTAGGACCCGTCACCATGGATTTAAAAGCATGCTCTTGCAAAAGGGAATTATGTCGTTTATAATAATACTACTTGGATCTTTCATAAATTGAGCAATAAGACATGCACAAAGTAAGTTCGCTTTCACTGTTATCATCATCAATCTATTCATATATTTTTTTGGAGGTTGTACAAGACGCAGAAGACCTTTTAATTCTTAACAAGGGGACAAGGGTACGTTTTCTTGGTGAGTACGTTCTGGAGGGGGAGGGCGAAGTGTGGGTAGAAAGGTGGGGGCGGTGTAGCACCCCTCCGTTATTCCAGGAGTTAATCGGACTTCCTTATTTCAGGGCTACTCCTTTTAAGGTGGGTTGAGAGTAGGTTAGAAATCAATTTTCTTCCTTAATTCACTTTCTCAAATCATCACTCTTAATCGCTTTCTCAAATCATTTTTGGTTTCAGTTGGAACTTTTGGATTCAGTTGGGACGAGCGGATTTTCTGTCTCATAATTGAGATGAAGGACACATGAATCCTTAAACCCTCACACAATTTATTGCTTTTGTGCCTAGTCATTATGAGATGACGGTTTATAAAATGATCGAATAGAATTGCGCGGGATTACTAACTCTTCCGTAGCAGTAGCCAAATACTTCTACAGATACGATCACCGAATCCACAGAAACCAAACCGACATTTCCTATAAGGACTTTCCTGAAGATATTCGTGTCGACCACAGGCGCCGAGGAAAACCAGCAGCATTGCCAACGTTACTAGAAGACGAAACTGTTGAAACCAATCCCGGTCGATTGAGGACCCATCGTCAGATCCGGATCTGTTTGGAACTCCAAGAGGAATTTTAAAGTAAGATGTCAGGAAGTTTTACTGTAAATGTACATTCTTTGGCGACACATGCTAGAGAATTTGCCGACAAGGCAGTGGTTAAAGAAAGTAAAGCAGTAAGAACGGGGAAACTGTTATTTTATTTAAAACTTAATACAGTATAATTGTGTAATAGTCTTCGATGAGGGATATTCTCAATCTCAAACAACGGATATCGTTGAGGCAGTTCTAGCGTTGCAAAATACCTATAGAAAGTGGATTAATGCTTTGGATTCTGTGGTCGTCTCAAATACGGCTTCTTATACGGAAAAAGTACCACACCTACATCTAGCACCTAGCTTATGTAAGAAAGCCAAGTAAGAAACATTGGTCAAAAAGCTGGTATATTTGACAATGAATTTATATGGAAGTGCACGTGAGGAAATGCGAAAAGTTGACAGGAATGAGTGCAAACTGTATTATTGTAGGGAGTATTATTCAGCAGTGGATTTGTCTGTGGAACTCGCCTCAGGGAGGTTTCCGGCCGATCAATCTCACAAAGGCCATCCATATCAATGTGTGTGGGGTTTAGAACACGTCGCAATGAAGAAGAAGAAGAAGTCGAGTTAGAGCAGACAAGGACGGAGTGGACGTGTGTCGACGTCTTACCCACAAATACTCATTTGCGGGCAATGACAGCTGCACTACTAGTATGACTTGTATTCTTAGATCAAATAACTTGTGTGTCTCATTATTTAGAAATTAAATAGTGATGTGATAAATATGTAGACAAATGCGCCGCAAGATGTATCCACGAAACTTTTAAACCGGGTATTGAGTGTGGACTTTTCTGAGCAGAAGAACATTAAAGTCTACCTGGAGATCGAGGTAACAACCGAGGAAAATACATATCTCATGAGGGAATGGGTCAACTACCCACGAACGAGAGGCAAGAAGTCCACGACAATAACTCTAAGCTAACTAACGTAACAGCTAGAAACTAACGTATTTTCCACATAAATCGACGAAGCTCTAATAAAATGTAAGGTTTCAATTTAGCCGTGTGGACAGCTGCGTAAAGTGAGATGGTATGTGAGCACTGTGAACTCGTGGGTGAAGATGACTTGTGGGTGTGTGAATGATGACATGATGATGACACGTGAGATTAATTGGATGAGGAAGTAAATGTCTGCTCAAACCTCAGCTTCAAAGAGTGCAAACTCACTTTCTCTATTCACTAAGGCGTGCAACCTTACTCACTCACTGGTTGGCCACATTGATTCAGAATTGAATGAGTTTTTACATGTAAGTTATATGTTACTTACTTACTACTGTTACGTTCAGGTTGCATACTCTCACCCTTACAATGGCGACCACCAAAATCATCATCAGCTCCTAAAGTTAGTATCAAAAGTTTTTTTTGATTGTCAATTTTAGGATGTGGAGAGTTGGATCGACACATCGTGTTACAAGCATTTGACTGGGTTTTATGTGTACGTCGAAACTTTGCCCGACCAAGCAAAATAGACACCGCAACCAGCGCTTAAACGCCGATGGCGACAAGTTGAAAGTATTTGACAAGGTGCCATGCTCCACTGGTTATTTCAAATTAAATTATTTTGCTTGGCAATTATGTTTTATGTTTTTAAATTCCAGCGATCCAACACCTTGGAAGCCACGCAACACAAGGAAGTAAAAGTCTGCTGCTTTGCGTTAAAACTTGGATGTAGACTCTAGCGAAACCACCGATCAAGCGGAAGTTGAGATGAACTTGGATATATATTTTTTTTAAATATTATCAAACAGAGATGTTGTTTCAATAGTTTTTGCTTCCTTCAAGAATTTCCTGTCCAACGATGAGGCTGAGATGGAGGTTGAGATGAATGTTGAGCAAGGCATGGATGGCAAATAATCCTCAGGAAGATGACCCTTCACTTTGATGTGGGTCAACCAGTCACTGATTGTTCGGACGTGAACGAGGACCCTACAAGTAACCTGTTTTAATTTGTCTTTTTCAAAGTGTGCAGCAGATGATGCAGCATTGTCCTTCATTGTTCATTAGGATCTACAAGGCACAGGAACTTCCAATTGTTGTTCCATTTCTGCATCTTCCACTTGTTCGGGCCAGCTTGCCGCTTCTTCTTGACCTACTGTGATAAACAGTTCGTCTTCATCAAACAGTTTTTGTGAGGATTTTCCCTCATAGGTGCATTCATGCTCTGGTGATAGCTTGTCCTATGTCGACCCAACTCTGGGGATGAGTGAGCCTTTTCAGGCTGTTATTTATGGAGAGATTACAGAGATTTCTTCCTAATAGTACACTTGAATCAATAAAGTCCACGTGCCTGGCTAAGTCTCTCTGAAGGTTTGTCTCATCTAAACGGGTGTAAATAATCCTTCTTCACATCAGCAGTGACTCATGGCATATCATCTTTTAATATGCACCGAAGATACATTCTTATTTTCGGGCGTCTAATCACTCACCATCTCCATAGTTCGATTTGAAAACGCTTTTTGTTGGATACAAGCAAAGTCCATATTTACCAGATTTATTTTAAGTTATTATTTTAAGTCATATTTTACAATCTCTGTAAATTCTTTTAGAATTAATCTATTCAAAAACTGTTTTCACAGGAGTTCCTAGTATGATATGTAGAATGATTCCTGAAAAAAGAATTGAAATCCGAAACACTGAATTCACTATAACTCGAGTAGTTCAAATAATTTTGGAAAACTTCAATATCAACCTTACCCGTAAAACTTATGACAAACGTAATGCCGTTTAAAAAAACCCAAAAAGTTAAAAAACCTTTTAAATGCCCGGGTATTATTCGGAGACCCATTTGACATGGTTGCAAGTGACTAGGGGTCATACAATTTTGATACAACATCAATTTTAATATTGCAAAGGACATATTGTCATGTACAATCACATATATGTTTTGTTAAGAATAATTAAACTAAAATATACTTTAGACTAATGATGTCCAGGTACTCGTTATACTTTCGTTTACTTAATATCAATTAACGAAGGTTAATTTCCACCTAAGTACACAGGAAAAAAACATTACCACATGAACACAGACAACCCTCCAACATCTCCAGAGTTTTTGGAAAATTGGTATTTAAAATCATTCTTATCATATCTTTCTCTGGTTTGGGGGTACCTTTGGGTAATAAAGGAGACTCAGATAAAGCAACACTCCCAGCAACACCTCTACATTTATACGACAATAATAGCAATCATCCTAAAGTTCTCTCGCATCCTCAAATTCTCTCGCATCCTTAAGTTCTCTCGCTTCGTTACCTTACCTTCTCGCATCAATGCAGCCGCAACCCACCGTTTATACACTGGTTTGGAGGTGCAAATCGTCGAACAGTGGAAACGACGCGATATTGGAAAAAAATGAAAGTTTAATGTGATTTATACCAGTGCCTATACTTGTAGGTTGATTGTGGCTCTTCATTAGGAAATAAACCCTTATTCCTTGCTTCGTGGAGGACTTGTATGTTCGAAGTAGCATGATTAACTGGTAACAGGTCAAAACTACCTTCTTGTGTTTCGTCTTTAAAAAATGTGAGACATTTTCTTTAAGCGTTATTTTTTAGGAAGCTTATAACTTAGACACTCCTTTATCTTCTTAAGGCTCAATACAGGATCCCATCCTATCCCATCCAAAGACTGAATACGACGGACGCTTCATTGTGACCTTGTCAGATCTCTCCAGTCGCAACGATTTCTTGTTGTCGCAGGAGTTCTGGTTTTTCGATGGTTCGACTGGTTTCACAGTTCATTCCTAGAAAACAAATATTTGTTTTTATTCAATGAAGCCTTATTTCATAGAAAAAAAAGATACTGCGCGATTTTCGGTTTTCCCATATTAAGCAATTGGTCTTGCATACACTTGTCGTGTGGATGTATGGGTCACAGGGAGGAGTTGTTAACTGTCCACGAGATTTTAACACGTTTAGTTTCATATTTAATACTTAAATCTTTTAGTCAAAAATAGCATTGAATTGCTGCTGTTATTAGTGCTGTTTTCAATTATTATGTTTACAATTATAATATTAGGTCGTACAAGAAATAGCAATTACTTCGAGCAAGAAAGACAGACCTTCCAAATTTTCTTCATACAGTCCACCTTCACAGTCAAATTTCAATTCGCAAGCATTTGCATTGTCTTCTCAGGATTATACTAAAGAGTGCATTAAATCCGATACTAAACGGTACCACAGATATAGTTTATAAAACAGATAAACAGATTTTCGCAAAAACAACAATAAACAAAGTATAATGAGGATCATAATGTTAGCAATTCGAGTCAACGACAACAGCAATGAGCGGAAATGTTTTCCATGCGTATATTTCTATGGTGAACGTTAACAAACGTGTGACCCCTTATCATTGTGGTTTTGGAGTTAATGGTTTGTAACAGGAAGATAAAACGAAAGATACTGATCAGGATCAGAGAGAACCTCAGCTCAGTAGGTTTGCATCATCCGTGATCAATCCAACTGTATTGAGCGCAGCACTGACCTGCAAGACCTCCATGCATCCTGAATCAGTTCTAATCTAAGGTCTTTCCAGGCCACGGTTTCTCAACTTTCCTCTTTTGGCATTCTACTCGTGATTTCTCGATCTATTGCTGGAGTTTTCATCTTTCCATGACAGACTCTAGTATACTTGTTCAACAACCTTAACTTCTGCTGCCTTAGTTAACTTATTTACTTGTCTCGAATCTCCTGACAACAACTCTTTGTATTTGACACTCGTGACATTTGACTCTCAGGAGGTTACTAACGTTTTCAAATCCAGCCTGCGTCCCTGCCATTCGTCCAGCATGCCCAATACCAAAGAATAAAATCTGGAAATAAAGAACCCTTGTGTAGAATGCCATCTTGCCTAACGGGATATTGGTGTGTAATTAGAGCTTTGTGGGACTGTTGAGTTCTGTTGAAAGGCTACTGCTCGTATATAATTATATATATACGGGTGGGTATATATACGATTATATATATAGGTGAGTTAATTTACTCACCGAACATGAAAATCTTGGACTTGTTAATAATAATATAAATTTGTAATTAATTATATACATTTTGATGTTTCTTCAATTTTACGCTGATTGTTTTGCCCGTGAACCTGTTTTAACTTTCTAGGATCTTTTTTGTTTACTTTCAAGTTTTTCTTTTTACTATCATTCTGCTTACGCTTTTGAAGCTTTTGTGGGGAGTGTCCTTGTCTAAGAGACGACACAATTTTTTGTTTTCCGAGTGTTTCTGTTTATTTAATAAATTAGTATTAATTTTATATAGCGAGAACAGTGTCTTTTATATTAATAAGTTATTATTATACTTTTATTAATTGTAAAATGCATTACAATCGGAGCGTCTGTATTAACAGTATGTCTGACGTCTGTGTCTGCAAATATTGGCGGCGAGAGTAGCTTAGAAGTTTCCACGTGTTGGTGTGGTAATTTGGTAGAAGAAGCAACGATCAATTGAGTTTTTGATTTACAAGAATATTTGAAAAGTCAGTTGTGTTGTTTTGTGTGCTGTGAAACTTCCCTCTGTTTGCTGTGCTGTTTGTGTCTGGTCAGCATTTCACTTATTCTGGGTTTTCTTGGTCACCTTAGTATCTTTTAAACCAACTAAAAAGAACTGCGTGATTAAGTTATACCTGGTGGAAATAATCCGGGTTTCGTAATGGAACCCTTTAAGTAACTGATGTTTCCCGAGATTTGGAATGGTTTCCCTTGAAATGGAAGACCTTTTATAGGCCTGTATTATGATGTCAACTGCCTTTCGTGGAAAGTGCGGAGAATCCCAAGTCTCATCCCTACCCGTTATAAAATGAGCTCATGTGAATTTTAGCCGTGAATTCTTTTTCCACTACTCCACATCCTACTCCCTGTTGTCACTTTTAAGGATGGAACCCTTTCAAGAGCGCTTTCAGTTACTCAAGAAGTTGTGTGCCCCAGTTCGTCACTGGAAACAAGCCCTCAGGGAAGTGAAAATAGACGGATTGTTAGTGAGTGTTAGTTAATACCGAGAACCGATCGAGTGGGAACGAGAATGAGGAATCTTTGTGCTCAGAGGAAAGTCTTTTTCGTCCAGTAACACCCGAAAGGGTTGATAAATTTCTCCGGGATCGAGTCGCCAATAAACTGCTCAAAAGGTAACAATTAGCAAGGATAGATTTCAATTTGCTCCACCTCGCATACTTCAAGAAGCTGTTTCTGTTTTATTTTCTTTCTTTGTCATTGGGATTTTATTGTTTGCTGCGATTGGCTACAGCTTTGTATCCAGTTAGTTTTAATTGTCACTTTTTATACTCGTCTTTGTTATGTTAACCATAATATATACTACAACTGTTTACTGTTCGTGATACATAACATTTTGTCGATTAATGATTTGATTTCCGGTTAAATAAATTGCTACTCTTAACTGAAAGTCATTTACAGTCAACATTCCGTCAATCTTCTGTAATTGAGCATTTTTATCTTGACTTTTCACCATTGCAGATAAAAGCCCCAAAAATGCAGACAGATTTTTCATCCAACTTCTCACCATTGCATATGCACGTACTTAATCATTCAGGGGCCCGGAAACAAATACAAAATGAGTGAAATATCATCATATCTCGGCTTTATGCAAAAGCTTGTTTTCATGTATTTTTGATCTGAAAAGCTCTGAAGCCGTTTTAATAAGAACCGTTAGTTAACTAGGAGTCAGGTGTCAAAGAATAACGTGATTTTTTGTCCTACAGAGTCTCTGATACGAATACAATATGGCTCAAATATTTAATTTGCAAATCATTTTATTTATGCATTTTTCGATCGATGTCAACGATCCATCCGTACGTCATGTTGTCCAATGACCCTCACTAATCGCGTACCAATTTGTATATGAGTGTGAGAGCCATTAGAAGTTTAAATGGTCACTGTGCAGCGCCTGTCTCTCAAAGGTTTTTCGCTTGATGGGACCATTTCTTGATTAACAGTACATAAATGACGTGGTAGTTTTACTTCATAAAGATTCATTAAATCTGCTACTAGCGCCAGAATGTTCAGATAATCTAGTTAGGTATTTTTTTTAAAGTTTTTCTTAAAACCAGCAACTTTAACATTTAACACTATTTAAATTAATATGCAAATAAAAACAAGACCGCGATGACTGACCACGACCGCGTTACCAGTGAGTAGGTGTGCCACTGGTAGACAAACTCGCAGCGTAAGGCCCGATGAACCTCACGACTTTACAGTGGGAAAATTTCACGCAAGCGAAACAACTGCTGAATTCCTTGCACATCATTGGCTGAAACTGGTGTGCCAGAGCTTTAAGTGTCCACTTGGCGTCAACCTGTTAAAGTTAAAAACATTATGAAGATCCTTATGCATCCTTCAGTTTCGTTCTTCGCTCTTTCTTCAGAGAGTAAACTTTGCGGAATGACGCAGCAATTAGCGGAAGTAAGAAGCTCTATCCAGTGACCATGTTGGCATCGTTTCGGACAATGCATAGTAGATGATATTTGCCAGCACAACACACATTTTAATATGAGAGTTTTCGAAATATTTATATTTCCCTGCAAGGCCTGCCGGACCAAATATTGACCTTTTTTCTATTCTAGTATACTAGAGGTAGAAGAGTTTTTTTCTTGCGACTTTAGGTTTATTCCTGAATAAAAATTGTTGGCAAGTAGCGTTATTTAGATGAAATTCCACTTAAAAATTTATTTATTCCACCAGGCCTGGGCGAAAAGACATATACATTTTCATAATTTGCAAGATATGAATGAGTAAGGTGAGACGACACCCTTCGTCTTATGGAAATATCCACACAAGACTATCTTAACTTAAGACAAATCTTAACATAACCTAACCAAAAAGTAAGTGGCAATCGTGCAGAAACTCCATCACGCATTTATGTGTCTATTGGGGCTTCTTAAGGTCTAGTTATCCTAGTTAATCTCTCGAGATCTACTACAAACCTTGTCATTTTGGGATGCTTACAATGTCTTATTCTTCAGGAAATATGCCTGAAGTAATTCTGATATGGTCTTTACAAAGTAGATCTAAACTAACAAATAAATAAGTGCTTTTATCTCCTTCTGCGATGGCGATGCGAAGTTTGAAGGGTTTCCTGGTAAGCTTTGATTTGATAAATTTTTCTTTTTCGTCCTCAATCTTCATAAGGTAACAATTTGCAATAGCACGTATCAACATGTGACTATTCAAGTAAACTATGCTTCTCATATTCTCACTGACTGAAATTAAACTTGAGCGTTAGAAAACATTGCAGAAATATTCATATATTAGGATGTGAAGCAGAACAAGATAAAAAGAAGAAAATCGTTATATTTAGTTCTAAAGATTATTGTTTGATATTAGAACTGTACGTTCACTAACGCCAACAGGGGGTCTTATCAAGAGTATCCGACTTGTCGTTTGTGGTTGCCAACCGATCCGTTTGGCGTTCGCAGGGGGATTTCCCCTCGCTTCCGTAAGTAATTTTTGTCCAAAATCTGCAAACATTTGCCGCTTGACGCACAACAATTTTGTCTTGAAATGCCGGGCGGCATCTAGCAACTTTTACTAATTCATACATCAAAGGCTTTCTATTAGGTTTTATTAATATGCACCTGATAAGTGACCAAATGCCAGCTATAGGGCTGGTTCGGTAGGTTCTTTGTTCATAAGACACACATTTGAGGACCTTGGGTCTGTTCTTTCTCCTTACTAACTTTTCAAACATTCATCATTGTTTCATCAGCTTTTTTTAAGTAGCAAGTAAAGCTAATAGTTAGGATGAGATATCCGGATATTTCCATTATAAGAGGGCCGGGCGAAGCAATGGTTGAGTATATGGTCAGCTAGACATTTAAAGGGTAAATTTATTTATGTGGCAAAATCTCAACCACCACTTTGAAATCGACATAAATGATTTAGCCCAATTAAAGCCTAAAGCTCAAATATGTACATACTTCCAATGCAAACAAAAGGAAGACGCCTGGTTCTGGTACTACCTGATATGTACAGAAGCTAGGGAATTGGTTGATTTGACCGATGCGGTATTTATTGCTAGATTTATTGAAAGGCTTGAAGATGATAGAACGAATCCGTTTATCTTGACAGCCAGTTGTAATCCTCAGACAAAAAGAATTTTGAAACGGTGTTGCATAGATTCGATAATATATACCACATTTACCAACGCCACATTTATCCATGTGCTTGAAGAACAATTTAGGTTAAAACATAACCCAGTGTTGACTATTCACAATACTGATATTCAAATCGTAACTTTTTGTCTTGTATTAAATATAATGAAGGCAAATGCAGATTTTGTATCTGTTGCTGCTGAGTTTTTTGTCACTTTCGGTATTAGAGATTGTGCTGAACAGAAGCTGGTGTCAGCTACGGCTAGCTCGACATAATTGGTGAATACAACAAACATGACATATTTGCCCACGTGTAACATTTCTTGATTTTACTTTTAATTTTACGTTCCTTTGATGCGATCTGAAAGTTTCCCTTAGGCATCTCCTGCTTTATTTTTTTTCCTCTTGCATCTTTATTTTCATTGGACGAGTTAGGGTGAAGAGGTCCTTTTCAGGGTTACACCACCTGGTTCGCGAGGATCTAGTTTACCTGGTTCAGCGACTTCAACGGATAATGGTGACACGGTGACTTGAGTCCAGAAAGTCCAGAAAGACCAGTAGTGAGACCCGGTGGAGGCCGTAACGTAGTTAGGGGAGCTAGATTATGGAGGTATCCGGGGCCAAGAGGCTTTTTAAGACTTGTTTTAAAGGAGGTGTGTGTGGCGGAGTTTCCTCCACAGAATTTGATAGGCGGCGGTGGTGTTACTCGGCGGCAGCGGTTTAAAAACCTGGTTTTTCCCTCCGGCTTTGAGTTTCGCCGGCCCTGGTTTCGGTACTAATTTGTAAGTTGTTGTTCTTGGAAAAACTTAATGCCAATTAATTCTTCAGCAAAACATCTGTAGTGACTCTCCAGGAATAGGAATCTATTGAGATTAGCCATTACCCGAGTCCAGACAGTACCCCAAGAATACGTATGGGGAGCCTGTTTAAGGATTAAGATCATACCGTACATTTTATTCTTTTAAACTCATCGAAAAAGTCCAAAATTCTCTTAAACAGGTCCCAAAAATTCAGAATTCATTCAATGACTTTCAGCCGCTATGAACCAAGAAAAGTGTCATTAGGTTATTTGAAGATTTTAGTGTTGCATTGAAACGCGGGGTGCTGATATTAGTTAGTAATGTTTCCTAACTTGCTACGTTTAATTTAAGTTTAAATTTACACTATTAGGTTAACAGATTCCCTATTTTTTTAGCAGTCAAAATCGGTCACTATGGTTGAAAAACGCAAAATAATGAAAAGGAAACCGGGGTTCGGGAGCTTGCCCACGAAATTTTAAAATACTTTAAACTGATATTTCAAAACAACAACGCCCTATGGACAAATGGACCTGTTTTTCTACGTGCAATACTGAGTTTCAAGATTGACAGGGCTCTAATGACTGCTTGGCGTAGTTTTTGCATTTGGCATTTTCCCTGATAATTCTGCATGGATTTTTTCATCCGCAATCAGTTCTCGTGTTTGTGGTTTTGATGACCTGATTACTCCCTTCTTAATAATCGGAAATCCTTTTTGTTTGTCTTCTTCGCTTGCGTCTTGAATATTTTTCCCTATTATTCTTGTTGTATTAACCGCAAATTTCATACCAACTAAAGGTTGATGGTTTGAATTGATTTTGAATGAAAACTGTCAGTCGATCCCGCTCCAGCGAAGACGTGCGCTTTTTGATCCCGCTTCGCTATCCGAAATACCGGATACCCTAGATTTCGATCCTCTGCTCACAATCTATTATGATTGAATCCTTTGGTTTGGCTGAGGTGACAGGAGTCAGCACAATACCGATTATTCTTCAAGTAACCTGTGTCCCACTTCAGTTAATTAATATATATGTGAACGGCTGTGTGGGCAGAGTCTGGTCACCTTTAAATATTTTGTTTGTAAATGTAGGTAAATATTGATTTGCACAAATTTCTAATCGTCACTTACCAAACGTGATTTTCAACTGCGTTATTATAGCTTCTTCATAAAGATTGTGCCACTTAATATCTGAATTCGTATCAGTAATGTCGTTTGCTTTAATTTCTGTAGACTTGTTCACGTTATATCTAACAACAAGTACCTGACAGTCGTTTTGTATCTCAAATTCATAAATTAAATCAATTGTGTATGATGAAGATTGAAATTTTAGATCCCCTTCGACTAGACAAATTGATCAAAGGCTACAGAAAGGAAGTCAACAAAAAGTCAAGATGATATAATACACCTGAAGACCTATAAATGGGCTTCACATTGCTATGAAAAGAATATTCGGAATTCCATCATGGCGCAATCATTCCCATTATTAACGGCAACCAGCTGGAGTCTATATCTCTTCGTTCTTATAACGAAAGAAAAGCATCCCAAATCCCAAATAGCTATGGGCAAATTAGTGAACGTTAAGGCATGCAGGACACTGAAATCGAATTAAAAAAACTATAACAGGGATAAATCTTAGACTCAATTACAGAAAGCTCATCCATGGACTTTAAACTTTAATTGAGGGCTTATATAAATATATATTTTAAATATATTATTTAAATTGTGCTGTCAGTGCTCTGTGCGAATCTATATTCTCATCGCTTTAAATGTTATAATGTAATACTATAATGTTCGAAGTTCTCCGGGGTTAAGGATAATTAGATAGTTATTGGACTTCAATCGGAAAGATTTTTTGTTGCTTGAGTTTATGTTTATGACAGTTTGCATCTTATTGTTGGCTTTAGTTATAAATAAGTTTATTGTTTTTTGACAAATTAAAAGATGCTTCGTTGATTGGTATAGTCGTTGATTAGAGCCTCTTTTTCTGCGCATGATGTACTTCAAACCGAGACCAGGTTAGTTCTACAATGATTTAGGGTTAACTGCTTGATTTGAGCGGACTCCGTTTTGCAGAAATCTATATTTGTAATGGGAAGAAATGTTCACTACATTGTGCATAAACTAAGTTTATTTCCGGCTTAAATGATGATCTTGCTGTTTGGGAATGGAAATAGGAATTTCTACAAAAGACGCAACGGAACGGAATGGCTTTTTAAGGACAACTAGTGGAATTTAAACTTATTGCAGAAGTAAAATGAACAACCCATGGCATTAGAGCTGTAGTTGTACCAACTACAGCAACCTAAATAATATTATTGCAGCTCGTAATCTCGCATTTTTATGCCTTCTGCTGCATCGCTTCATCACAAATGTTTCATGCAACAAGCAAATATTATATACTGATTTCACACATGATAAAAATATTTTACCTTCGTAAGTCTCATATTTGGCACAACAAACTTCTACCCTATAAGATAGTCTGACAAAAGCGTATATGTCAACTCTACCTGTTCAATAAATCCCGTGTGACCGTCTTGGTCTACAATTCGGATTAATTTTGTGATTTCTTCACACATGTCTAACTTCCACT
>JAQGAB010000774.1:0-22025 GCA_034696565.1 Isotomurus graminis | reverse complement strand
GTATTCAAGTCCGTTTGCAGGGATCATTAAAGGGTGTAACTCTAAGAAGAAGGGGTACAATAAGACGGTGGAGATAACGAATTGCAAGGAGTTTGGTGGAGGGACGTCAGCGTTGGATATGCCTGCATGGGATAGTATGACACGTGGGTTAATTGGTTATGATGGGTGTGCGGTTAATGTGAGTGTGGATTTGTAGAAGGGAAGGACGTGGTGGTGGGGATGAGGGATTTGGAAGCGGCCGATGAGTGTCCTGAACAGCCAGACTACTTTAATGACAGGGCTCCAGACTTGAAGCTCCTTAAGGAGTTGCTATCGGTTCGACTGGAACACGACTTCTTTGCTCCTGACCAGCTGCTTTGGTTTAAGACTGTGGATAACGTGTGGAAGATGGGCGTGGGGGACGGGGTATTTGACCTAGTGTACGAGATCTGCCCTGCGGAACTTGTGAATCCGTTGTTTATGGCGATGGTGAGGGAGTTTTTTGTGTTCCACTTGGACCAAGTTTGGGAAGGGAAGAGGAAGGAGCTGGTGGATACGTCGCTGGAGATTGGCCGTGTTGTCGAGAGGCTTCAGCATTGTTTGGTTATTGCGAAGAGATACTCTTTATCCATGCGAGTGGTTAGAAGGGATACAACTTAAGATACCTTATTTAAATAGAGAGATGCTTAAAGAGGTGTGGCTTTGTTGCACAGGGTGTTTTGCACACATTCCAGATTCTTAGGAACACGAAGAAGTTGGAGAGTACGCTGAATCATCGTTTGGATATGAATCGGACGAATGATCCGATAATCGAAGTGGCATGGGTGGTTTCAAATCTGGCGTACGGGATGTGTCATCACTTCCTCGAGTACCGAATGGACTTTTACACAGACTTCCTTCTGGCAGTGGGGAACCTGTACTTTGCTCCGTTGGCTGAGCGATGGTGAGTGACAAAGTGGAGTAGTAGGGGATTGAAATGGATGTGGTTCATGTGTGGGTGGGTGTGGTTGAGCAGGTTAACTCCAAAGATTCCTCCAAGCACATTCAGACACGTCCTGGGGGGATTTGGATTTGACGACCAGTACGTGAAGCTTCAGCATTGTGCGTCGACAGCGTTGCGACTGACGCATAACTTTGAGCCATTTGGTCGGGAGTTTAAGTAGATGGGTAGAATAGAGTTGAATAAAAAGTCTTTTGAAGTTGTGTGGGGGATTAAGAGACTCGTTTGTAGGGGAACTAATGGGACACATCCTATCGAAGTTTTGTCACTTTTCCATGAGAGAATGCGTTCTGGTCGGAGAGAATTGTGAATCCTCATCAGTTCCACTGGGGTTCTTGTAGGTGATCATTACTGGTGAAGATCTTTCAAGATTCTTAATCTGCCTCCACACTGCATTACCTCTTCACCCTCCATTAACTGGGAAACCACCACACGGGTTTGGTAAAAGAAGAAGAAGCAGTAGAGGATCTTTAGAGAGAGAGATGCATTTAAATGACAATGACATTGGTATTTAAATGGTGAGGAGGTTGGTGTAAGTTTTAAAGGGAGCTTGGAGAATGAAACAATGGGAAGCTTAGGAATAACACGTGTGAAGGGTTGTTAGTTGTGGTGACTCTGCGAGAGATATGGAGAGTCATGATCAAAGAAGTAGCCGCTGAGAAAAGTGATTTACCTGAGCAATAAAATGGATTGATGTTGGTAAGATTGTGAGGGAGAGATTTGACTGAGAGGATTAGAGATGGGAATCTACTCTGAGAGAGCTGCGGGGAGATGACAATAAGACGTTACAAAAAGTTGACGACGAAGACGGTGAGTGTCAATGAAGTTATTCATTGTTAACTCTACCAATTAACCTTCGAGTCTTACTTTCACCTGAGTTTGTTTAAAGTGTAGTAGGGGTTTAGGTGAAGGGGGGACAGGTTTGTTTAAGGAGGTGAGTGGTCCAGTTTTGAGTTATTCTGTGTTGGTTTATGAAACGGTATTTAAGTTTATAGACTGGCTTTGTTTTGAGTTGTTGACGGGAATTGACATAGCGTGACATGTCAGATTGAAAGAATGTGTTTCGTGATTGGGGAGATCGTGAAGAGTACAAAGCGTTTTATCTTTGAGAGATGAGATGAGACGCTGCCGACGACGATGATGATGAGGGATGAAGGGATGAGCTTCTGACGAGCTAATCTCCCGTTAGAAATGAATGTTAAAAAGTCTTTGGATTATTTTACAAGGGGAATTGTTGTTCTGCCAAAATTGTGGTTGAGTTACTGGAGAGGTGAGGAGATGTTTGGTGAAGAATCGATGTCAATTGGATGAAATATGGGCATCGCTTGGGGCAGCTGAAGGAAGAACTGGTTTTGGGAAGTGGTAGTTAAGTTTTACGACTGCTTCGTGTATTAAGCGATTCTTATTTGTGAATGACACGTCTTAATCTTCCAATTAAAGGGATGCAATTGATTAATTTGTGTAATCACTGCTTCTTCATTCACACTCGTGTCTCATCATCAGATGAGACTCAATGAACTGGTTGTAAATTAATTGACTGAGGAGGGGTTTTTTTATTGGGGTTGAGTATTGAGTTGGTTAGTGGAGAGATTTTGTAGAGGATGTTTAAGTGGCTAGTAATGAAGATATGGCTAATGAAGTGCGGTGAACTTTGGGGAGGGAAACGCTTTGGGTATTCAGGTCAAAGGGTATAAAGATGAAGGAGCTTTCACCTGATTAAGGGTAGTTTTTATATAAAGGGTCGTGGGGTGACCTGTGGTGAGGAGTGATGAGTGGTTAGCCTCATCGTTTGTTTGTCATGAGTTTGTTTTTGATGACTGATGAGAATTTTAAGAAGACGTGGAGGACGTGAGTAAAAGTTTCTTAAGATTCGTACAGATGAGGATAAATGTTCCAGAGGGAGTTTAAGTTGACTGGTGGGGTAATGTGGAACCTTAATGATACTTTGATTCTCACGAAGTGTGAGGATCTTTTGTTGGTTTAGTGGGGAAAAGTTGTAGGGATGATGATGATTCACACTCTGCGGTGAGAAGTGTCAAGTCATAAATTCACCGTAGTTCTTTAGCGAACGTTCCCATGAGCCAATTATTAAGACTCGATAGCTTTCTTCAAACATTATTTTGTGGACGCAGATTTGTGAGCCAAAACGCACGAGGATTTTAATGCTCAAATACACTTTGGGTCTTTGGGGTTTTTGCAGGGATTGTTGTGTATAGAAGTCGTTAAACGAAAACTTAATTAAAGAGGAGTTCTTTGTGGATGATGTGAGAGTGTTCGACTACCGTTTTTGAGGCAAAAAACTAATAATTGGGAGATTGAGTGGAGGGTGAGTAAAAACTCGAAGATATAGAAGTTTGGAGTGGCCCAGAATGAAAACATATTAAGTAGGAGAGTTGTGAGAGATTAAGAAGGAGGGTGTTTTTGCTGCCTCTATTCCATGCAAAGAATTTTTGGTAAGTTTACGGGAGTTTTTGTGGGGAGGCAAAAGACTCGAGACGACGAGAGTTATTGTTGGAAGATAATGAGACGATGTGATACTTTTAGAGATGTACAAGTCTATTTGGCCATTAGACACAACAATGCGATCAATCTACGAGGAATTGAGTGAAAGAGGCGTGCTGAGGAATTAATTTGATTGTGTTGGGCAAAAATAAATGTGAATTAACAGTAGGCACATGTGACCCAGTGGAGGAAGATGAATGGATGTGGGTAAAAAATTGGTTGCATTTTGCATTTTGTTTGATTCATAGGAGAGAGAGGAAGTCTGTTGAGTGTAACCGTAGTTTCTGGTAAAAGTTTTGTTGCTGCAGTTTGTAGTTGTGAGATTTTTTACGGGTTTTATTAGAAGAAGATGGTTTAGAAGAAGTAGGGGAAACCACTAAATAAACATTAAGACGGTTGGTGGTGGTGGTGTTGATTGGGGACGGTGGATTAATACTTTTTAATGTGAGCTACTTGTTGAGGAGATGCGGAAGTGTGTAACGGGGAGTCTCAGGTTGCCTCGGAGGGGAGAAGGTGGGGGAGGCCATCTGGCGGGAAGGAGGGAGAGACGCGGGAGTTTGAATTGGGAGGAGGTTGTGCAGGGATTGCGGATGTGTTTGTGAAGATTCCTTTTGGGTGATCCCTGAGAGATGCCACGGAAGAACGGCATCAAAATACCTCCAAACTTCCACTTATCGGGTGTGTGTGTTCTGCTCGGCTGTTGTCCTCTGTGTCACTTGAACTGTGTTCATCAGGGACCCGTGGGAGCCTGAAGGACGTGTAGTATCATGCCCTGTTGTGCTCATTTAAATAGTTAAGTTGTGGAGGACTTTTGAGTAGCGTGATGGCAGGGAAAATAAATAATAACCCTGTGCAGCAGCAGATAAACGAGGAGACGGCGGACCTGTATGCCATCACTTATCTTGAGGATTATCTGGACTGTGTGGAGAACATGCCGGATGAGATTCAGAGGAATGTGTCCAGGATGAACGAGCTGGACATTGACTATTCGGGTAAGGAACTGCAGGAAGTTAAGAGAGTTGGATGGAGGAGGTTAGTTGATTGTTATTGTTTTGGTAGCCATGTTTCGGGACTTGGACAGCAAGATGGAGGAGTTGTGTGAGATTCTCGGGGGGAAGAATGGGCCCCAGGATAAGGAGAAGATGAAGGACATCACGGGACTGTTAATGCAAGGGCAGTTTATTGGGGATAAGCAGTTGCAGTTGTCGCAAAACATTCAGGAGACGGTAGAGAACAAAGCGCGTACTTTGGACCTTGATAAAAAGAACTACAGTAAGCTGATTCGGTGTTTGTGGACGGGGAAGGTAGTATAGTGAGAGTTGGGAATCGGGTTGAGGAAAGAAAGGCTGAGCGGTGTGTGGGTGTGGTTTCAGGTGAGACGGAGCGGGAAGGGAATCGAGGAGGGATTGGCGGAGGAATAGGAAATGAGCCGATCAAGAAGCTGACAACTGAAAGGGAAATGAAGAGAGCGAGAAGAGCTCGTCACGAAGTTTACGTGCCGTCCATTTTGGGTCCGTCTACGTTAGCAGTGACGACATTTGAGGACGCCGGTCGAGAGGGAACGACGGGAGGAAGTGGAAAAGCAGGCCAAAGTTACCATCACCAACACAACCAGAGTTCTCACGCCGAAAAGACTGGGGGAGGTGGAGCGTCGTCGTCCCACCACCACCAAGCTTATGAAGGGAAGGGAACATCTAGTCATCATGTGGAGGAGACTCCCACTGGTGGTGGAGGTGGGGGAGGAGGCGGCGGTAGCGGTAGAGGCAGAGGTGGTGGAGGTGGTGGTGGAGCAGGAACAGGAGCAAGTGGAGGTGGTGGAGTTCGAGCAGATCGAAATAACGAAGATACTCCAACATCCACAGCACATTCCTCGAGAGGAACTGAAAGAACAGCTGCAGTAGCTGCAGCAGCAGCGGCGGCTGCAGCGACAACTCCGGCAACACCGAAGAAACAAGGGACGAAAGGTCAGGCGGCTGACAAGAAGCAGAAAAAGAGGAAAGCGAAGCAGCCGAGGGCTCACGACGTGTCTCCTCCTGACCCGGTTGACCCTGATGAGCCCACATACTGCTTGTGTGACCAAGTACGTCAACGTCACACTTTACGTCCATGTTGGGTATTTTAGAGCTGTACTAATAATGGAATGAATTGCAGATATCGTACGGAGAGATGATCGGGTGTGACAACGACCTGTGTCCGATCGAGTGGTTCCACTTTTCGTGTGTGAGTTTATCACACAAGCCGAAGGGGAAGTGGTACTGTCCCAAGTGTCGCGGGGACAAGTCAACTGTGATGAAGCCGAAAGCAGTTTTTCTGAAGGAGCTGGAAAAGTATAATCGGGAGAAGGAGGAGAAGGCTTGAGTTAGTTAATTGAATCAGGTTAAAAATATTTGATTGATTCCCAGAGTGTTATCGTGAATGAATGCTATTTATGAAACAGTAATCTCTAAGTTTTATTTTTGACGGAAATACTCAGTATTCCTTTTACACTTGAAGAAATCGTGCGACCATTAAACTGATGTATTTACAACCTAATTGGTTTTAATAAAGAGCGTAACAGCTGGGAGGTGTGTGTGTGTGTCTTTGATTTGGGAAGGACTTGTTAGGAATCTATTTATTCGTGAAAGAGTGAGGGAAGTGACGGATTGTTGTACAACAAATCAGTAGTTATCACTTTCTATCTGCAAGGAGACGGATATCTTAAGGTGTATCTTGTAGGATGAGTCATATCGTGTTGGGTGATAGTTGGCTGCTGTTTAGTAGATCAGAATTGGTAGGTTGAATAGGGAGAGCAGCTTGTGTTGTTGATGATGATTTTTAGCCTCGTTTGAATGAGCCAACACCCTTTTTGACACTCGCAAAAAAGTATTTATTATCGCTTTATCAACTTCTTCCACCGGACGACGACGCAATCTGACTTTTGGTGGTGAATTATCTTTTAACTTTTGCGGCATTTCGATGCGCTTTAAGACTTTAATGCACTTCATTCAATTTAGTGAGTGAGTCAGGTTGGATGGAGTGGAGAGTCGGCCAAGGAGACGCGGCCTTTTATTCGAAGACTAGGTTAACATTTAACTCGTTGAGAAGTCAATGATCTTTTGATTGATTATGCATTCTTAATGGATTTACTGAGAATTATTTAAGCGGATTGCATTGTGAGTGTTAAAAGTGTGGCAGAGAATGTGTCATTCATGTTTCATAGTGTTTCATACGGCGTGAGACATGAGAGATGGGATTAGCCCATATAAGTAACTTTATAATTCACCCGGACGTTTAATGGTAAATAAATAGGTGGGGAGTGATTTGAATAGGCTTAATGGTGAGTGGTGTTTAAGTGGAGGGTAGTTAAATAGGAGTGGAAGGATAGTTAAAGAGTGTTGGGATGTGGAATATGTGTGGATTGCTTGAGTTGCATGAAGTGGAGTTTCTGCTTGCTCGGTGGATCTCCGGATGACTCTGAGTAGAAACGCCGATGATTCAAAGACTGCAGAATTATGCAGATAACCTTTGGCTTATCCAGATTAACTGAATGGCGTGTAAATTGTTCACTTATTGGTATGCATTTGAATTTGCAAGGATTGGTTAGAAGAGGGATTTAGAACGCACATTTATTCACTGAGGCACTCTTGGCCGAGCGGTTAAGGCGACAGACTAGAAATCTGTTGGGATTTTCCCGCGCAAGTTCGAATCTTGCAGAGTGCGAATTGTTTTGCTTCGTGGTACTTTTTGCTCGTGTTTTTATAATTGAAGAACACTTAAGGGTCCTTGGAAGGAGGATACAGGGTGTTTAATAAGACAAAGAGTGAGGGTGTGTTTTTGGGGTAGGTTGAGACTTGAGACGTTATGTATGAGGCAAGATGAGACGCCGTTGTGTCATTGGAGCATTTTAAGTGCTGTTAGAGTTATTTTTGGTTATTGTGTAGACTGGTTGGGGATTAGCGTCTAATTGTAATTGTTGAGTGAGAAACAGTTTGAGAGTTTACGGGAGTAAAAACAATTAGTTCGGAAGTAACGGGGTGTGCAATTAACAGGAAGATGAGATGGGACGGATTGGTAATAATTGGTGGAATACGCACACACACTAACCAGCTATTGTATCTATTGAGTCTGATTATTCAGTCATTTAAGGGGATGCTAATAATGCTCTCTCTCTTCGTTCATTCACTCTCCGTTGCAAAAACACTTAAAGTTGCAAGTGAAGCAGTTGCAGTGGGCATTGATAAATATATACCGTCTGGGTAACTGTTCAAGAGACAATGCGAATGTTGAATGAGTCGGATCTCTGTGTGTACATTTAATGTCTGTAAGAATCATTGCTGTGGATTCTCTCTGTCTTCATGCAGTCATGTCAAGTGACCCTTGTTTCATTGAAAAGGTTATATGCTAGAGTTCCTTGAGTAGTGTTTTCGATAGAGTTGATCATGTGGTGGACAGGAACAATTATCTGGTTTGTCCAGAGGATTCGTCGGCACATGTGGAGATATTTTGCAATTAAAAGTCGTTTACTTAAATGTTATGTTGGTGCATTTTGATGTGTAAAGGAGTATTATGGAAGTAGCTAAGGAGGTCAATACTTTTGCACGTCCACCCGAGACCCGAGAGGTTATCCATGAAAGTGTTATTGGTTCTTCTTTATTAGAAGGAGTTGCATGGGAAACGTAAGAATATAGTGTTGTTGTTGCATAAGAATTTATGTCATTGGGCTATTAAAAATATATAAACTTTGTTCCACGTGCTGTTCAAGAGGCAATAATATTTGTAGGAATGAAATAGAGAGTACGTTTGAAGATTTATCTTGGCAGAAGTGTTTGTAGAAAGAGTTTTAAGAACAAAGGAGTTGGTGGGGGCCGTGAGGGGGGACTTGGACTTTCTCTGTGAGAAGAATGAATAAATGTCATTGAATGTCAGGTGACATTTACTCATTGAGGTAATTTTAGTATTTTGCGGAAATGAAGGGACAATGAAGGAATGCCTGGCGTGTGACTTTGTATTTGTAGAAGTTGTGTGTGGTTTTGTGCTGCGAGGTTCTCATGAGATGGACTCAAAAGATTCCTCGTGCTGCATGAAATATTGCGGAATGGTTTAATATGAATTGGAAATATTATTTGTGGCCGATTAGTTGACGTTGATTGTAACTAAGGACCGACGGGGTCGAAGGTGGTGGTTCATTAATTCGGAGGAAGACTGACAGATTATTTAGTAGAGTCACTCACGAGGGGCTTAATGGTAATTAGTATAGAGCGTGTATTATTATGGAGTGGTGGTGGGTGATTAAGTGTGTGTGGGGACAGCGAAAAGTAGTTTTTTGAGAGTTAAAGAGTGCAAGTCTCACACACACCCGGTGGAGATGTCGAGGAGTGAGGAACAATTGCGAATTCCTCCAATTTGCTCGCCCAAGTCTTTTTGTATTAAGAAAGCATAAAGACATTGTTCTTGTAGTGGTGGAGTGGTTAATTGTCCTGAACTTGTGTGATAGTGTCACTTGGGATTAGGAATTGAGTATTTGGTGTTGTTACGTAAAAAGAGAGTTAGGGACACGGTGGTGGGTGCGTGACAGGAGTCCATCAATTGAGGATGTCGTGTTGGACTCTATTTTGAGTAACTTTATAACGAACAATATTATTGGAATGTCTTGGGAGGTTTGAGTTGAGAGTCCAACTGGCACGTGTGCGTGGTGGATCTGAAGTTAAGGTAAGACTTTAATAATGAAAGGGTAGTTTAAGGTAGATTGGGGTAATTAGAGGTTGTAATAGTTGTAACGTTGAATAATCTGTGAATAATCTGTGTGGTATGGGAATTGAGAATATTGGTGTATATTTAGGTTGGGAAACTGTATAATGAGCCGGTGGGGATAATCTATTTGATTAGAATGTTGGGAAACCAGTTGTTATAGTTGTTTGGTACACACACGAGAGTCACCTTTCATTTGAGTCATTTCGTAAGGAAGTTAATTTTTTAGTGTTGGTGGGTGTCCTCTTCCATAAAATGCGATTCTTGGGTTGTTTGACTGCTCAGTGAACTTGATACTGTCAAGAACAACAAGGGGAGGTTTGTTGTATCCAAGTTTCATACTTTGATTTGTGAGTATTGTGAGAAGCGTTCGAGTTTGTTGAAGCGATTGAAAGCTCAGTGAGGCGTTTATAGTTGCTGATTAGTGATTAGTGTGTGAATGTATTTTGATTTGTAGTAATTTGTAGTGCGTTTGGTGAATGAATAGGTATGGATTGATTGTTCTGTGGTTATTGGAGGAAACTTGAGACTTGCAGGAGTTTACTGTGAGGAAGTTGTTTGGGATTGATTTGTAGGAATGTGTAAATGGGTAATTGATATCCGTTTATTGTAGTCAAAATGATAAGAGGTTGTTTGATTGCGTGATCCAGCTGTGTAGTTGGCTAGTTGGGTTTAATTCGTGTAATCATTGTAGTGTTTTAGTTGGATACTAGTCAGTGGCATGGGATAAAATGTCGGGGGAGAAGAGTTTGGAGGTTTGAATTGGTAAGGTGATATGTGCGTCTATGGAGGAAGGATATTCTGTGTAAGAAAGATGAGGTCGTCGTCGGAAGTTGAATGTATTTTGTAGATGTGGAGATGTGGA
Source organism: Isotomurus graminis (assembly GCA_034696565.1). Lineage (NCBI taxonomy): Eukaryota > Metazoa > Arthropoda > Collembola > Entomobryomorpha > Isotomidae > Isotomurus > Isotomurus graminis. The sequence continues at coordinate 11,952 of JAQGAB010000774.1, read as the reverse complement.
GGTAGAAAGACTAACAAGAGACGCTGGATTTAAATAAAGTTCTTGGAAGGGATGAATTTACAATTCTATTTGTCTGTGAGGAGAAGAAGGTCTGTCAGTCAAATAAAAATCCAAGTGTCACCTCAAACGGTCCCTCTATGTATCCACTTGATTAACGACTTGTATAGGATCATCATTTCTTTTCTGTGTGTGTTTTATTGTGGATCTCTGGTGTCTCTTGCATGGTGGCTGTTGGGTGTGTGTTTTTATTGTGATTTGGGGAATCTTGTATATAGTACGGGATAAGATGATGTTTGTGAAGAAGCAAGAGATTCGGAGGGAGTTGTGTGTTTTAGATGCAGTAAGAATGATTTGAGGATTAATAGGATTTGGTTTGGATAGAAGAGAAAGAAAGAAAGAAAGAAGGAGAGATTGCTAATGGAAATAAATAGTTTGAGGATATCAGTATCGTTTCCTGTGTCAGTTGGAAGGGTCTAATGCTGTCCATCTCGGCTATCTTTCCTCCTCACGCTATTATAGTGCTTCTGACATTTATTTATTTATGACAGAGTCTTGTGTGTTGTGTGTGTGGAAGAAAGGAGGCTGCTTTCACTTGATTATGAAGGGCTTTCGGAGTTGGTTAGGAGTTCAAGACGAGGGAGAGATGGTGGATGAGGTTTGGCATGTGCCAAAAAGCATGAGAACATAAATGGTTGATGAGGGTACAACTCGTGAGATGGAATAAAAGTGACCTTATCGGGGGATGAGGTGGTGGTGGATTTATGTTAGTGCGATGAAGGAACATTTCGTGAGGACTTTGATGTTGGTACTTTTGGGTTGTTTAGTAGATGAGAGGGAGGAGGAGGTAGTTAAGCATTATTATTTGGTCTTGATGAGGTGAACTGGAGGTAGTTTGGGAATGAAATGAGGTTGTGGAGCCGATGGAGACTTTGTCACTGACGTAGTAGAAGAAGTAGTCTGTGGGGAGGTTTGCATTTGAATGAGGAAATCTCGTGTTGGTGCAGATGTTTCCATTTTGGGCTTGTCACACACTTTCTGGAGACGGTTGTGGATTTAATTTTGGATAAAAATGTAGTTGGAAGGAGGAGAGGAGACGTTTTTGGTGGTTGTGGTCAAATGTCCGAGGGGGAATTTATGTTTTTTGTGGAGATACTTGATTACTTTTGTATGGAGTTGTGTATGTGTTTCTTTGGGATGAGTGGCGGAGGGAAGGTTGGGTGGGGATCTTGGGATGGAGAAATCTCGCGCAGTGACTTTCCCTGGTGATCTGGTGATCGCAGGGGAAATTACGTAGACGGAAGTGTCAATTGGGTGTGTACTGTGTTTTGTACCTGAGGAGGAGGAGGTGTGGGTTGAATAAGTGAGGGAGATGGGTGGGGTGTGTTAAGTGTTGGAGAGGGAGGAGGAGGTAAAGCCATAGTGGTTAAATATGTATGTAGCAGTCTTGGCTTTATGACTTTTGCTCTCCGACTCTAACTCCTTCTGGTTGCTCCTGGTGTAATTCATTATTAATGGAACCTTCTGCTCGTGTGGCTGGATGACTGTGGATTGGAATTGTGTGGATTAATTGAAATATGCAAATATAAAGTGAGAGAATTAGTTGCGGTTGGTAAGGAAGGTGTGAAGAACGCCTACACATTGAATGAGTGTGGGAACGTCGTGTTGTCTCCCACTGAAGGTGGAATTGGAATTTGGGTAACAAAAGGTTTGGCTGGGTGAGTTCCAGGTATCTTGTTCTACTTGGTGTGTGGTGGGAGTTGTTGTTCAAGGACTGGAGGAATTATAAGTTGGAGAGTGTGAATGAGATCGTGAGGGAGTGATCATCTTTGTCGTGATGACCGATAGTCTCTCAAGTGGCTTAAGGAAGTCGAGTTATTGAACCGTCGACAGATTTGTAGTTGAGTGAGTTGGATCCGTGAGTAATTGCGGAGATGCTGAAGGGTTTTTGCTCAGCTACCGTTCACTTAATTTGGACTTCCTGTGATCGATGAAAAGTGGATGATGATGACAAAGGTGAATAACCATGCTGAGGATTAGTCCAGGTGAGAGATACGGTGTGAATGAATGAGAGTTTGATGATATCGAGTGTGGCAACATTACTCTGGGTTTATGACTACGGGAAGTAGTTTAGTGAGTCTCATGGGAAGTGGAGGATGAGTATCTGGTTAATTGTCACTTTTATTTCACCTGATTAACCCATTTGTGATTGTTGTGTGTGTGTGTGTTCGGGCTGTTTGATGAAAGTGGGAGATTAATTGAGATTATTGTGTGTTTGTATGTGTGTAGGTAGTCGTGGGAGATTTTGGTCGGCCTTTGTGTTTGATGAGGAAGTTTTGAAGGGAGACTTTATTATTACACACGTTTATTAAGAAGGTATTACTCTGTGAGAGAGTTGTTAATTGCAGGTGTGTAGTTGATAAGCAGTTAATGTAATGACATTTTAATTGGAAGACTTAAATGAGTAGATATTATATATTGCGAGAGAGCTATTAGTAAAAAGAGGAAGTACACAGTTGGAGGTTGAGATGAATATATGTGAGAATATGTAAAGGCCGGTTATGTTTGGAGGGAGGGACGGGGATTAAATTTGAGGATTGAAATGGGATTCGCTTGGCGTGTTTATTGAGGAGATGATGTTGGATTTGCATAAGATTTTTGGAGGAGAGAGTCAAGAGAGATTACTTGAGGAGAAAGGAAGAATCTTGTTCGTTGAGGTTTCATTTACTTTGGATATTTGCGTAATGAAATGAGAGAAAGTTTGGAAGAGTGTTACACTTGGCGAAGTAGGTTTGGATGTAAGCGTTACTTGGTTTCCTATGGCAAACAAGAAGATGATGTTGGGAAAGTGATTAAGGGCGAGAGATGATGTGGGATGATGATAAGAAGTGTGTGTGTGGGGCAGTTGTGAGACTGGAAGGTGAGGATTTTTGTGTATGAAGGGATAGTGTTGGGTTGGGAAGGTTTTGGAAACATAAAATTCTCGTTACTGGTGCGGAGGCAATAAAAGGCTCATTGGGAAATCACGCACGTTGTGTTGGGAAGTTGAAGTGAGAAGGCTGGAGAAGAATTAAAGGAAGTTATTGGGGAATTGCGGAGAGACTACTGCTGACGCTATGTGAGAGTTATTGCTTATCACCTTCCATCATGCGGAGGGGAAAGTGGAATAATTGGAATGACTCTGGGTTAATGTGTGTAGAATGTGTAGCGAATGATGAAGGTTGGGTGTAGGTAGTTTAAGTAGTCATAATTTGTGCTTTCCCTTCTATTAAATGTCATCTTCAGTGGAGTCTTGCTCCGCACTTAACTCTCATCATCGTCTGTTTTTGGGTGGGAAGGAAGGAAGGACACTGTCTTGACCTGTCTGCTTGGTCCTTTGGGAGGTGAAGGAAACAAATGTGAGTCTTGTTGAGGGGAAAGTAGATTGGTCATTAAGGTGATTGGATTGGGAGGAAATAAGGATGAGATCGAATGCATTGGATTAATTGTTTTTGAGGAACCGATTGAGATTCGATGTGGAGTTTGTTGGAGAAGAGAGGAAAGTGCATTTAGTGGATGGAGAGTGAGCGTACGCATATCTGTAACAATCGATAAGTGAGTAGTGAGTTGATTGTTGAGACAATTGATGGAGGAGAGAGGGAAGGAGGGAGGGGGAGGGGGAGGGAGGGAGTCGAAGTGGTTGTCGGAGTGCCGAGTGTTCGGGTAACTAAGGGGAAAGCACGTTCCGCAGTGACGGTGACTAAGAGTGACTATAGAGTACCTTTCTCTCCTTTCCCTTTCCTATAAGAACCCTCCGTCACTCTCTCTTCCTCACTCAGTTCCTCCACGGCTCCCAAACATCCGCTACCACCAACAACACACACGCAGGGCACTGCAGGGAATCTTTTGGTCCTTAGTAGCCACCATACGACGACACACACCTGGTCTAAACCTCATGGGAACTACTCCCACCTTCTCTCAAGGTGCTTATCATCAGGAGGTGTGGTTATTGGGGGAGTCGAGGTATACGAAGGTCCCCGGGTACTCCAGCAAGTCTTAATAAGTAGGGCTGAGTGTATAAAGAGAGTTGAAGACGTTGAGGGAGGAGTGTGGGTGGACTTGTTTGTGTGGAGTAATGATGGTCGGCGGAAGTGACGAGTGAAAGTGCTTGGCGTCGAAGGACTTGGAGTGAAATTCCGGTGGCTAATGTATCTTCACACCTTTCACGTAAGTCACGCTATTGGAGGTTTCTCATTGTGATCATTAAGTAGGTCCATGTGGTTTGGCTTTGGCTGGTTGGCTGGAGAGTGACTAAAGAGAAGGGGAAAGTAGGGCGAGGAAGTAAATCTGTAATCTGCAAATATATCGGGAGTAAATCATGTGACATGTGGAGTGTTGAATTGGTAGATAGCATGAGTAGTTGTTTGTAGTCGGCTGGTTGCCTTTTGATGGGTTTCTTTGAAATCGAAGGTTGTTGTTGTATTTGGTAAACAAGTAGTGGTCGGGAGTTTTTGGTAGAGTATTGTTTCTCCAGAAATGTCCAGGCTCTTTGTGTATAGAGAAAGAGTTGCTGCAGGGAATATGTAAGAAGGTTTGGGTTTAATGGATGGGTGAACAACGGCGGGTGTGCGGGGGACGGAATACAACCCGGACAAATGGCGTGTACTGTTAATGTAGCAAGGCAGACACGGAGGAGGAGTGAATGTGCCGTGGGGGAGATTCATGGAAGGATTTTTAATTCATTTTCAGTCTCTCATCTGGGATTAATTCATTTATGGAGAGTGTGTGTGTGTGTGAAGTCCTGTGATTTGTTTCTGCAATTAATGAGAGAGAAAGTAGCGATGGTGTGTGTAGTGATGGATGTGGAAAGAACTGTGAATTTCTCTGGAGGCCTTCTTTTACTCATTAATGATTCTTGGTGGAATTTAATTTGTGTGTGCTTTTGAAATGGATGGATGGATATTCAGGAGGATGTTTGGTTGGCTTCAGTTTCAAAAGTGTTTAATAAAGGATGAGAATTGGGGGGGGGAGAGAAGAAGGAGGGGAGCAGCCCCTGAGGACAGAGTGTCTAACTGACAATGCGAGTTTGAGAGAGAAAGTCAAACTTTTTGAAGAGTAAGAAAGTCTTGAAGAATTTGAAGACGTTTGAAGAACGTGTTGGTTTATTTCTATAAGAAAAGTTGTGTGTGGTTAGGTTGAATGTGGGGCAGTTGAACTGTGACCTCTGCTATGAGGTTTAATTCAGATTGGGAGAAAGTAATCCATTTAGATGAGAGTAGGTATAAGGTGAGGGATCAATGGATCCAATTAGTGAGTTGGTAGATGGGCTTCTTAACGAACGTGTGTGTGTGTGTAATTGGGAGGTTGCATGCATTATGAATGAGATGTGTTTTTTAAGGAAAAGTTTGTTTGAGGGACACACGGAATGTCTCATGTCTCGGGGAAATTAGAGTTGCTTCCAGATTTTTGTGTTGGAGGAACAGAGGCGGAACAAAAATATTTGGAATTCAAAGTAGTGAAAGTGATTGGGTCTGCTTGATTCAATGGGAGTAAGTCAGAGTCATTTCTCGTAGTGAAACATTTATATGGTTCTGAGTGATGGTGGTGGTGACCTCGTCTCTAATCTCTCATTAGTTTATGGCCGTCACAAAAGTAATGGAGAGTGTGAGTTTAGGAGAAGATGAGTGAGTGAGAGATATGCGGATGGATCGGAAGGAGTGGCAGGAAATCAATGGAGAGCTCAGAGTTGTATAATTGTGTTTTGGGTGGACAAGGAAGGTGGACAGGTGGAGATAAGCGGTGGTGGTGGTTGTAGAGGAGGACAGGAGTAATGACTCGGCTATTAGGGTGAAAGTCACACGGTTAAAAAGTTTTTGATTGTTGTCAGGTCTCGCATAAATCTACCGAGTTTGTCTCGCTTGAAAGTTATGGGGAAAGTTGGAGTGTGTGTGCATTAGATGAAGTGGATGATGTTTGTTGCAGAGTTGGGGTGGGATGGCGATGATGTGAGACAAGTGGATTCGAAAGGGAGCCTCATCTTCTTCTGTGATGCTTCGTCGACTCCGGAGACTTCGGGTGACGGCGATTTTCTACACGTGCGGAGGGTTGTGTGCGATTCTGCTTCTGGTGAACTTTAACGAGGATGTCAAGCGACTTCTGCAGCAGCCCCAGCACATTTCTCCAGCGACGACTGCCCCTTCGGCCCACCTTCTCCAGGCGAATAAAGACGCTTCTTCCGCGTTCCTCCCTCCGGGAAGAGTCCCTCGCTTCTCAGAGGCCAAGGGGCTTCCTGAACTGACCTCCAATGATGTGATAAGCAGTGGAGATTCGGGGCAACAGAAGACTTACGAGCCTCCAGCGACAGGGCCGAACTATTTGCTGCTGGAAGACCATTCGGATCTGCAGGGAGGGGAGGAGGTGGTGGAGAAGCCGTGGTACATGTGGGGTGGGTCAAAGTTCCCTTCGTTGACGAGTGGAGTGTCTCCAGGGTCTGTGGACGAGGCGAAGCTTTGGTACGAAGACAATCTGAACAAGGATCGGGTTCTGGATCAACTGATGTTCTGGATAGACGACCCGGTGACGAATCCGAATGGGAGTTGGTGGGGGGAGGGTGGTGGAGGGGAAGTGGCGTCAACGAGTGGGAGTGTGGATAACAAGGACGGGGTGCAGATGGTGATGTTGAGTGGGGGAGTGAGTAGTAGTAGTAGTGGGGTGCGGACGACGGTGGGGGATGACGTGGTGGGGGGAACAGTTGGGGGGAATGAAAGTGTGGCTCGGTTGTCTCGGCAGCGGAGGGGGAAGCTGAAGAACATTCTGCTGTACTACGGCCTGGGGATGAGTTGGGGTGCTCATATCACAAGTGGGAGGAGTGTGTTTCTCCAGCAAAAGTGTCCGGTGAACTCGTGTCGACTCACAGGGAACCGAGGTCACCTGAGCAAGGCGGACGTTGTAGTGTTTAAGGATGTCTTTATGAACCCGAAAGTGCGTCGGAATCCTAGTCAACTGTGGGTGATGTACATGCTCGAGTGTCCTCTCAACACGCAGAACTTTGTGGACAAGAACGTCTTCAACCTCACAGCGACCTACAGACACGACTCGGACATTGTCACGCCCTACGAGAAATGGGTTTACTATGATGACACCCTCAAGACGCTTAAACAAGGTGAGCATCAGTTTGACGCAGGAGGGACAATTTCTCCGCAGGATGTAATGATAAGCTTGTGTAGTTTTGTTTACGGGATGATACGCAGAGAGGAAGGTGTGTGTTGAAGAAGCAGAGTGAATGTCTTGTGTGAATGTGTGAGGTGTCCCTGGGGATTAGATTTAATCTGGAACGGGTTATGTGGGTGGGTTCGATTGCATAGTGTCATTTATATCTGGTTAGGAGTGGAGGAAGGAAATGCCGTTGTACGTGAATGTTTGTGGGTGCCTGCGGATGATAGTTTGTTAAGATTCAAGCGGACAGGAGGAGAGATAGTCACTTTGTGCAATCAACGATTTGTGTAGGAAACTGTTATTTGAATCGGTTGGGGGCTTTTAGGTTTGCCTACGTGACACGCAGTCTCTTCCAGATTGTAACTTTGTAGGGTAGAAAAGAAGTGCGGAATGATTCTTTAGGATTGGAAGGTACTGGAGGAAGTTGGAGCTAAGTACTTTCATCGGAGGGAAACTCTCAAATCTGGAAATGCTAATGACGTTGGTGGAGGAATCCTGAAAAGCCTTCTGGTGTTAATTTACTGTGAGAGAAAGTGGAGAGAGATACGGAGAAGTTTAGAATTAAGATTCAGTTGAACTCTGTGTGTGTGTGTAGTCAGTGTAGATGTGTGAAGATGCCAGAGGGAGATGAGTTAAAGACTTTGACTTAAGACTAGCGATACTTTAGAAGATTGCGTGGCGTGGAGAATATTTGACGTGTAGATTGATTTCGTGGATTTCGGAAGACAGTTTAAGTCTCTACGGAGGAGGAAATGAATTGGGAATTTATAATTCGTGGATGATTTGTGGAGTGAGTTAAACGTGAAGTGACTTTTGTACTTTTGTATTGGACGAGAACGTGCTTGGGTTTCTTGTGGATGAATTTATGGTTGTCACGAATTAATCAATAGAGTTGGGGTGGTTAAAGGAGACGTGGTGGGGGGATCGATAAGAGTTTAAGGGAGATGTGGGAAGTGGGTGAATTTAAAGGGAAATGTGTGTGTAGTTAGGAACTTTTCCCATTTTTGTTTCCAGTAGGGAATATGGTGGAGATGGAGGAGGTTAAGTGAAGGTACTTGAACCGTGTAAGAGAAAGTGTGTTGGTGGGAGAGTTTAGTGAGAGACGGAGGAATGCTTTAATCTTTGGTTGGAAGTAGAGAGATGCTTACTTAGTGTATGGGGAGTTTATGAATGGATAAGTCAGAATAAGGAGAGACTTTTAAGGCTGGAGAAGGGCTGGCGTCTTTTTTGGAAGGATGAAAGGAAGAAAATGTTATTTGGAGGAGTTAATTTGAAAGGAAGTTGTTTGATCTCAGAGAATCTCGAACAATTCATTCTTTCGTATAATGAGCTTTTGTTCGGTTGTGAGAGAAAGTGAAGAGTGTTTCCATTCGAGAGGGATTATTGCTTGTTGCTTATTGTGAGCTAATGTTTATTACTATTTGTTGGAGTTTGTTATTGAGAAGTTGTGTTTATTGCAGGTGTGAATTACTCAGAGGGGAAGTCGAAGAAAGTGGCGTGGTTTGTGTCGAACTGCGTGGCAAAGAACAACCGACTGGACTACGCGAGGGAGTTGTCGAAATACATTGAAGTGGATATCTACGGAGCTTGTGGGACTCACTCGTGTTCCCGAGCCAACGCCAAGCAATGTTTTGACCTCCTGGCCAAGAATTACAAGTTCTATTTAGCATTCGAGAACTCAAACTGTCGAGATTACATTTCTGAGAAGTTCTTCGTCAACGGATTAGGGTGAGTCACTCCTTATTTGGCCCCTCTGGTTGTTCTAATCAATGGAAGGATTGTTTTTGCTCATGGCCCACACACACACTATGTCCAGATGTCCAGAAGAGTTGTGTGTACGGGGTGTAGTGTTGTAGTAGAAGTCAGAGGTCAGTTTCTCCCATTGCCCCGGAATTATATATCCTGGAGAAAGTATGTTTTGATGTAAGAAAGTCTGTGAAAGGAAGGATTAGGGAATAAAGGAGTTTTGGTGGTTGGTGGTGGTGGTGGTCGTTTCATGAATCGATGGAGTCATATATTTCATTTCTAAATGGGGTTCCATAAGCCGGGGAGAAGAAGAATGATGCTGTGCTGGTGTGTGTTCTCTGGGGTCCTTTCCTCGGTGTGTGTGTATTTAAGTGGACCATGTAATCCCTGTAAGGACCGCGGGGAGCTTAATGTGACCGCGTACATTAAGAGTACGTTTCCATATCGATCTGAACTGTACTCGAGTGTTGTTGGTCCACACGGGCATTGATTTGGTTTGGGAAACAAAAGGAGTTTAACTTTGAAGAGAATGTGAGACGGAGAAAGTCTTTAATTTATTCATGGAAAGTGACATGTGTGTTCTGTGTGGATGGCTCAGAACTTGTTAAGTTGTTGTGCAGGTATATTAAGTTGTAGGAGGTAGTCGTACTTCTTGACAGGAGGTGTACTTAATAATACTCAGGTGAACTAAACTACTAAAAGCCGTTTTGACAGTTGAATAAACAGAGGTTTTTATGAGGAGACAATTGGGATATAGTGGAAGATGTGGAGGAGGTGCAGAGGACACTCAGGTCTTAATGCCATCGTTAAGGGAGACATACACACGGGACAAAGATTGAAATTGGAAGGGAATCATCTTTCATCGTACCAACTTTTTGGGATGATGATGTTCTTTGTAGGCACATTGAGTTGTGTGTAAGTGGAAGAGACGTATTTTGGTAGTTGTATTTATTGTAGCTGTATATTTTGGGAAAGTTTTTAAGAGTTGTTTGTGCATAGAATCTTATTATTGTGCTGGAGTAAAAAGAGTTTCTTGGAGAAGTAGAGGGGACTTGGATTGTGTATTGCAAGTTGGTCGTCGTACAGCAATTTATATGTCTTGAGAACAATTTATATGTTTACTTAAACTGTCTTCGTAAATAGTGTTTTTTGTCAAATATCTTTAATTCCATTTTATTGCAGTTGTGATAATGACTTGGGATGGGAGGAGGAAGGAAGGGTGTGTAGGGAACTCCGTGTGTGTGTGTTTGGGTCCTTTTGGAGTGTGGCCAATGTGGAGATGTCATAGTTTGTGTTAGATAATAATGATTATTGTGAGGAAGGAGTATTTGGGGAGTTGGGCCGATTCAATCAACAGGGCTTAGTGTGTGTGTTGGGATGATCCAATTTAATGTTGTGTGGTTGTCTAAAGGGATATATTTCTTTTGGTTGAGTGGGTGAGGTAATCCAATAGTACGGGGAGGTTTGGTATGGCTTGAGGGTGGGTGTGGTTGAGTATGGTTGAGTGGGGAGAAGTGAGACTGTATTAACGGGTGTTTGGTGTTTCAGGAACAACGTTCTTCCGATAGTGATGGGGGCTCACCCGGACGACTACAAGCGGGTGGCTCCGTACAAGTCGTACATTCACGTGGACGACTTTGCGTCTCCGAAGGAGTTGGCAGAGTACCTTTACCTGTTGGACTCGAACAACGAGCTGTACAACGAGTACTTCCAGTGGAAGGGGACAGGGGAGTTTATCAACACGCACTTTTTCTGTCGCCTTTGCGCGATGGCTCATTACGCGGAAAAGTCTGAGAGGAAGCCTCGCTACTACAAAGACTTTAACAAGTGGTGGAGAGGTCCTCACGTGTGTACTCGAAGGTCTTGGCGTGGCCAACCTGACATCTTTTCCCCAGAGTTCTATGAAAGCCAAACTTCCAGCAATTAGTAGTTTGGATGTGAGTGAGCTTAGGAAGTTTTACATGGGTTGTGTGAGGGAGAGAGGTGGGGAAGTCTGTGGAGAATGTTACGATGCATATCGCGACGACAAGTTTCTCAAGACTTTCCCAACTTTTGTCATTTGGCAGAAGGTGAGTTCGCACAGGAAGGCAACATATTTCGCACACCACAATAAATTTGAATGTGTTCTTTACGTTCCCTGCGGAGTGAGACGCTTGCGCGTACTTTCCGTTTGAAAGGTTTAGTTTTACTAATGATGCCGAGTTTCTAGTTACACACTCATCATGAGATTCGTTGTGAGGGAGGCTCACAAATCCTACTTAAATAGTCAACTTTATGTCTGTGATATCTACACTACGTTTAATGGCATTTTGGGGATTGAGAGAGTGAGGAGGAAGTAGACTGGAGGTGAAGGCGTGTGTAATCCAAGATGCAGTTAAAAGTTGATGTCGCGGAGTTGTTAAAATGCACTGAAGACTGGAGTGAGGAGAGTTAAGCATTCCGTTTATAGTACACTATGGAGATTATTGAGTATTAATGATTGATTAAGTTCCTGTGGGTGTGTATATTAGTCATGAGAGGTTTACTAAGGGTTCCATATGCACCTGTGTGTGTGAGGGGAGGTTTAATTAAAATTAGTCAGTCGGGTGAGTTACCTCTTCACATCGACGTAACCACACTTAATGTGATTTATATAATGAGAAGGGTGATCGAATGGTGGTCGATTACTTAAGTAACCTTTCACTCTTCCAAGTCTCATTTGTACTAACAATTATTACGACTGTTACGAGCACTTAATGTAATTTTTATATTGTAACGAAGAAATGAATAAATAAAAGAACAAGTTTATTTGTAGAGGAGAGTGTTTGGTGGACCGGTGGGGGATTTATTTGTGGAGTTGTTTAAATGGGTCTTTGGTTTCTGGGATCAAAGAAGGTTTCTGGAATATTTTTATTGACTTAAGCGTCAGTTTAATATATTAAAATAAGGTTAATTGATTATTCATTCATTCATTCATTTATTTATTGTGCAAGATTGATTTGGCCTGTAGCCTTTACAATCACCGACATAATACAT